>JAKTSB010000020.1:0-165382 GCA_030579975.1 Blastobotrys buckinghamii (nom. inval.)
AAAAAAAAAAAAAAAAAAAAAAAAAAAAAAAAAAAAAAAAAAAAAAAAAAAAAAATGAATTTTTGATTATTATTATTTTTTAGTATTAATTGATTTTTAGTATATGTATTTAAATAAATATTAATAAAGAAAAGATAAAAAAAAAAAAAAAATATGCTAGAGATAAAAAATATGCTATCATCCTAATTAAATCAACCGGTTCAGAAGATGCTAGTACTGCTTTCTTCTTAAGAATTCTGTGAGGGTTTATTAAACCTTTCAAATAAGTTTGATTTACCAGTTACACCATCTGAAATTATTAAAAAAAAAAACCAATAAAACTTATTCTCATTGTTTTGAAGAAGCTCGAGAAAAACTACAAAATAAAAATATGAGCAATAAGCCATTTGAGCAATCATGTGCATGATTGCTTTGTGGGCCTGTACTGGTATAAATAGCTGATAAGTTTCTATTTATTTTCATTCAACTATCAGATAATTTTAGTTTTTGGGTACTATACCTTTACAAAACCTACTTCTTAGTTAATTCATTCTAGCATCCACAGACAAATCTAATTTTGTTAGTACTGCAATCCCAATGAACGAGCAAGAAACTATCGAATATCTTCGTAGCATACGAGTAAAAGCTATACCCAGTAATAGAGCAAAAGACTCGTGTTTAGCCTACAATTGACTTAAGGGTGATCAAAACGAATATTAAAGTTCCCAAAAGAGAAATTATTTTAATAAATTTCTAATTCATGATTGCAACCTGTCACACAGATGTCGAACCGTTGAACTTTAATATCCATAAAATCAAATTTTTATAGATCTACCATGCATCTAAGAAGTCAAAATGCAGTAGTTTAAACTATAGATATGATTTTTTGGAATTAATATTGAATGTAATTATATAGTGTACGTAACATAGTAAGCTAAGCTGTAGATTTTCGTAATTGAAGTTCCAATTGTTATAAATACTGTGCTCAATCGATGCTGAGATTTTTGGAAATTTCAAGCCCCTTGCATGCATAGGAAATGACACTACAGCTACCGTACAACAGCTACTAGTAGGTACTACAACGATTTATAGTTAAACTCTGATTAATTAACTCTTATGTGTTCCCTAGGCTGCAGATACTATAAATGCCAACAATTGCAGTATCCATACATGTGTACTACATAAAATATTTATTATCAAAAAAAAAGGTATTTTATATACTGATAAAAGTAATTTTAGCTTAGCTTAATTAGACCCATAGGAGCTAAATATGCATGCGTATATTTGGACGTTGACAACTTAAGTCAATTGAAGTAATGTTTTTTGGACACCAAGAGTTTTTTGAATTAAAGTTGCAACGTTCTTTATCCGTCTCAGAGCCAAATATATATAGATGTTTAGTATACTATATATATATATACAGTAAGATATTAATTATTGGAAGTCTTTGCAATGATCTGCATGATCTATAGTATACATATTTCAATATCATAATCACAAAGTTTCAACTGCACATACTAGCTTGAGGTTCTATGTGGTATATGGTAGTTCAGAGAACCAAAAAACGTTTACCATAAAGCTATGAGACTATATATCTATTTAAGTTCTAGCCTTCAGTTAAGTCAGTTAAGCTTAATTAATTACTATAGCATCTGCGCAGCTTCTAAAAGTTAATTCATCTATTTCGAGTGCATGCTTTTAGTTGACTGATCCAAAAGATTTTCTTACTTCAATTTGATATCTATTCAACTTGCTTCTATAAGTTTATCTATATATCGGATGTACTAAATGCTTAATGTGTTACCTAATTTCAGGATTTCAGGATAGCTATCATATCTACTACAGGCACTTCTATATAATTAGCTTCCATACATATTGATATACATAGAAAAAAAAATACTGGATAGAAAAATATAGGCTATTATATGAGGGGCTTCACCGGAGCTGTTAAAAGCACAAACTTTAACTTTATTTTATGATTAATTGGAATTTTAAGTAGCGCCAAGTAACTATAATGGGAAAACACATTATTTCAGGATATTACAAGAATAGTATAGTTTTAATCAGTCTCGAGGATCGAGAAGTTGATTCTGACTGAAATTGTTTCATTTAAAATGGCTTTATAAATTCACCAATACATCAGTGAACTCGATCGTGAAATTTGTTACTTATAAAAATTGAAGATGCTGTAATCAAGATAAGTTAAGTATGATTACTATAAGCATATCCATAATTTTTTTATAATAAAGTCTGAAGCTGTAAAAGATATAACACACTTTACATCCCGCTCGTAGCATATTCTTGATTTCACGTATACAAGTATATATTAATCTTTGAAGAAAAAGATATCATATGTATTCACATAGGTAGAAATAATTCCTCTTTTTTACTTGACTGAATTTATACTATACATATAAATACCTTTTAAACCCTTATATATACTGTATAATTTTCAGCTAAGATAATTATCCAGTGAACTATAGCATATTTGGAACAGACCAAGTACCAGACTTGATAATATTAAGGCCAAGCGTCTTAAGTTGTCTCTAAAGCCAGTTCAGGCAAACCACAAACCTTAAATTCCCTTGACTTACTCCCTCACTGTAGCCATACAGAAGCTGAGCTGCTACAGTGGCTAATAAAACATTGTAAAAATTCGAATACAAAAGCATCTGATTTCTTTTTTCTATATATATTTTGTTGTTGTAATGCTTGTTTTTTGCTTCAATTCATTATAACTATAGTGTTACACAGTTGCTAATTGTACATTTATGCCAAGACAAACGGTATAACGTAGAACTACAATAGGTGCAGACTTTACAACTTAATAATACTTAGAACTTAGGACTGAATACAACATATGTTTCTCTTCAAAATTTATTATAAGCGGTTTTTTCATTTCTTCTGATGTGTGAACCATATTCCCCATTGCGACTCTTTTTCCTCATCCACATTTGGACTTAAAAACTGCACTAAAATAAATATTTTAAAACCGTCAATTCTCAAAATGCAAGACGAAACTACTATAAAAAATTTCATAATAAGTTACAAAAATTGATGTATAAATATAGAACTTGATCCCTCTAAAAAAAACCTCTTGTTCCTCATCCTCATTTGGACTTAAAAACTACACTAAAATAAACAACAATTAAAGAAAATGCAATTAACTTTAAGTGCTATCACCTCTGTTTTGGCTGCCTCTGTTATGGCACGAGAAATGTCCTCTTCTTGTCACCAAAATTGTGGCCGGGCATTGACTGAATACAACAAATGTAAAGGTGCTTCCAGCTTGAACAACTGTTTATGTCCATCCAGTTCTCAATTCAAAAAATTTGTTCAACCATGTTTGAAATGTGGTGATAACGCTTGGTTGGATTATGGTAATGCTTTGACCAAACCAATGGCAGTTTGTGGTATGTCTATTCCAGATGTTAAACCAGATAATGGCTCTGGTTCCTCCTCATCTAAAAACCAAGAAAAGTATGAAAAATATACCAAAAAAGCTGCTGAAAAACGAGAAAAAGCTCAAGAAAAATTGAAGAAGGCCGATGAGAAGGAAAAAGAAGCTGCTGAAAAAGACCGAAAGAAGGGTAAAGGTGCTGGTGATGACAAGAGAAAAGATGCCAAAGAATTGAGAGCAGAAGCTGCTAAATTAGAAAGAGAAGCTAAAGAAAATGATGCTGAAGCAGCAAAATACAAATAAATGATTTGGAATTTCATTCCGATCATATTGTGCTTTTTAGGAATTGATATGAGTATAAGTTGATTGGTCTTGGAACAAATCATAAAAAATCAAAAAAAAATATTATGGTATCTAGCTAAACTTTTTTTTTTAAGTAGTATGTATTTCAATGTTATCAATACATATTGGTTTGCAATTTTAAAAAATTCATCTCTTACATGATGCTGTTCCTTTATAATTTTAGCCTCTAGCTAGTAAAACTATCTCTAGATTGAGTTAATTAAAGAGTCACTGAGTAGAGAGGCCCTATAGTATACTTCCGAATGTTCTTCCAATAGTTTTAATGTCCTTGATTAATTTGACAATAAATAAAAAATAAAGACTTGAGTAACTAACTTGTTGCAGTATCAAGATATGCGATGTACTGTCTACAGTACTAATAACTAGGTTGATAGTTTATTAAGTCATGTGACTAGAGATTTTAGTATATAGATCTTTTAGGAGGAATTATGAACCTAATCTCCTCATCTTCACTTAAATACATTTTCTGTATAATAACTTCAGTTGTGTAGATCCACCACTGTATCACCAGTCATTAGCGTGTATTCATGTTAATCATTACATAACCAGCCTCTTGAATACTAAAATTTTTTAATTTAGAATCACATATATATACTAGCTGAGAAATACAAACTCAGGCTTACTAGTGCATATGACCAGAAGCAAAATGAGTATAAAATATCTTCGGCTTTAAGCTATATGTCGGTATACTAGCTGTAGATTTGCTCGATAAAGCTAACACACTATAGCTAGTACGTTTCAATAAGTTCAAATATATAGTTTTAGTTTTTCCACTGTACCCTGGCCTTTTCTTTTCTTTCTCTCAATTTTCTATAGAGTCGTTGAACTTAGAATCCTTAATTCAATCAATTCAAGGTTTCAAATTGTCACAAATGTTATTCATACTGTAGAAGATTTAAAAAGTTTTATATACATATATGTGGTAACTCTAATTAAAGCCTACTTTGGTCTCCGTTCCGCATAAGCCATTAATATACTTTACATGCCAGTAAAGAAATACGGTGATAGACTATCATTCACAAGGAGAATTTATTCAGATTTATTTGGGATCATAACTCTAGTAATATAGGCCTTTAATACATATAAATCGTCATGAGTTATACTGGTTTTTCTCAAAGATCTAATGCTACAAAAAGGCTAGCCTCAAGCTTTCCAAAATTTCATTAACGTCTTATAAGCCCATTCTTACTAGAATTCAAATTTGTTCAGGACTGTCACTGCACAGCAAACCTCTCCGCAAGTTGTAAACATAACTTTGAATAGCAAGCCATGATTTCAAAGCAGATCATGCACGCCAATTAATATTATAATATACTTCAAGAACTTGATTCACTACTCCTGCTACAAGCGCAATCTACCTATCTATAAACTAATTATACATAGGAAATTTTTTTTATTTCTTTTAAATGGCTATAGTGATTGAAATTGAATAGAAGTGCGTGTTCAGTTCTCAAAAAGTTGCTAATGTATATTTAGTTCAAGTTTATGTAAGAAATAATGTATATTCCACTAAGCTCTAAATTGTTTTTATTCTGAATTATATATGATGCATTTTCGAATAACTAGCTATAGCAATTAATGTACACACATAAGAGCTGCCTTGCAATGGTATTGGTATCTTATTAAATTTGGTTTGCCCAACTTTAAAAAATTGTTTTTCTTTAATATATATACACATAATTTAAAATTTAAGGAAGCGGTATCTAATTTTTTAACTACCGTATGAAATTTCCCCAAATAATATATACTGAATATAAATATTTGAGCAAGTATCTTTGATTTTTGGCTCTAAATTGAATATTATATCTTTGGTGTACCCTCAAATTATACGAATTTCTGCTCATATGTACATTATAATTGTTTAGTTTCCAGGATTGCCAATACGTATATGCTTTATAAAAGTGATAAATGAATTACATGAAAATTAAGGTTTTAAAGTGCGACATGAAAATTTCACTGCCGTTGAACTTTAAAACTTAGTTGTAAACACTAAGACCTAATTTATTACATTGTCGATCATAAGCGTTTGGATAAGTTTTATACTGTGTTTTACCATGGTACATGATTGATTCTAAGATGGTTTGGAAAAAGAATGTAATAATAATATAAACATACCATTGTGAAACTTTTGATGGATAGAATATCGATGCCAAGAGTATCTTGATTACGTATATATATATATTTGAACCAATTGATACAGCTTGATTAAAATAAAAAATTCAACAAAAATGTTAGAAGCATTAAAAAGCCATCATACCTGATTTTTGTATGATCCGAGATGCTGCTAAGAAGAGACGAGAGGCTGAAAAATTAGAAAAAGAAGCTAAAGAATATGATGCTTTATCAAGAAAATACTCTTAATTTAATTAATATATTCTCTTCTGGAAATTCTTATCTATAGCTATAGCTATGAAATTTATATATAATTAATACACTCGTTCTATAAAATCTATTACCTTTTCCATGGAGTTCTTGGATGATTTGTAGTTCATGGTTACTTTGACATGTTAGGTAATAGTACGTATTATTTGATTTTTAATGAGAGTAAAATAATCCAGTAAAATTCATAGTTAAAGTTAAACACGAGTATACATACATATACATATTTCAGCTTCGAACACTGTTCAGATTTCATGATTTTGATTTACGACAGTATAAGTACTATTTATTGAAGGATCTTACATAAAGCGAATAGAAAAAAGGTTCAATATATTTGAATAACTTATATGATACAATGAAACTACAACTTAGCCTTTGGAGATTCCAAAAACTTGGCTGCAATATTCCGTCTTTGGATTTTACCTGTAGCAGTCTTTGGCATAATATCGGTAAAGAAAATTCTAACAGGAATTTTAAATTTAGATAGTTTTTGTTGCAAGAATTTTTGAATATCTTCTTGGGTAGCTTTTTGACCAGATTTCAAAACTACAACAGCATTAACTTGTTGACCATACATTTCATCTGGAGCACCAAATGCAACAGCTTCAGAAACAGCTGGGTGTGCCATCATAGCACCATCTAATTCAATTGGTGAAATTTTTTCACCACCTCTGTTAATCAACTCTTTAATTCTACCAGTAATAATTACAAATCCATCTTGATCTAATTTGCCTTGATCCCCAGTTCTGAAATATCCGTCAGAAGTAAAGCTTTCAGTATTAGCCTTATCATTATTAATATACCCTGGAGTAACATTTTTACCTTTAATACTAATTTCACCTTCTTGACCTTGAGATAATTTATCACCTTTATCATTTAAAATAACAACTTCGACACCTTGACCAACACCTACAGTACCCTTCTTTCGTTGACCTGGTGGTAAATTATTTGAAGTCATTTGGTGACATGCTTCAGTCATAGCATAAGCTTCCAAAACTGGTGCATTAAAAGTTGCTTCTAATTGATCAAAAGTAGCTGGTGCTAATGCAGATGAACATGATCTAATAAATCGAATATTTGGAATTGGTGATGGTTTATCAGTTTTTAATAAAATTTGATGAATTGTTGGGACTGCTGTATACCAATTACAACCATATTTTGTAAAATCTTTCCAGAAAGTATGTGCAGAGAATTTTGGTGGAACAACAACTGAACCCCCAGCACCTAAAGCTGCTAAATATCCACATAATAATCCATGAACATGAAATAATGGCATAACCAAATATGAACAATCTTGTGGTGATAATTTGTAAGTATTAATAATATTTCGAACTGTAGTTGCCATATTCAAATGAGTCAATGGGACTGCTTTTGGTCTACCAGTAGTGCCACTAGTATGTAAAACAAATGCAGTAGTTTGTGGAGTAGCTTGAATGATCTCTTTTGGTCCTTGATTTAATTGTTTACCTTGTTCAACTAAATTAAAAGAGCATTGTTTACCTTTCCAACCAACTTCAACAATAGCAGCCTGATATTTTCTTGCTGCCAATACAGCTGGATAGTTTTTAGCTACTGCACCTTCTGGTACTAATACCACAGCTGAATTAACATCATCAATATAGAATTCAAATTCACTTTGTTTGTAACCCGGATTTAATGGAGCTGCAGTATACGAACTAAATGCTACAGCTAAAAACGTGGTTGCAAATTCCAACCCATTAATCAATGAAATTGATACTGCTGCGTTTTTTGGTAATCCTAATTGTGCTAACTGTTGTTGAAATGATTCAATAGCATTGATATATTCTGCAAAAGTTAACTCAACACCTGTATCTGGTGCAATTACTGCATGCTTAGGTGATGATTTATGTTGATATAGTAGTTCTTGAAATGTACTCATTATTTATAATACTCGTTGAGCTATTCAAAGTTGAATGGGTTTTGAAGGTATTGTTGCACTTTATATACTTTTTGCTCTTTCTTGTTTGGTAATTTTCGTTGATGTAATGATAATATCCCGCGAGGGCGAGAATACTTTTTGGGCCTTAAGCGTTGAAATATTGCGTGCTAGTGTTGGAATAGATCGATCCCCGCATGAAAGCCGGTATACCAGCTCCGAAGAAATGGATTTAAGCGTAGATAAGGGTCCTTAAGCGGGGTTCATTTCGGTTAGACGGCAAGAACCTCGTGCGGCTTCTTCCAACTTACTTGCATTAACTGGATATCGATTAGTGTTATTATTTTTATCTACAGTATACATCTTAAGAGGACTGGTTTATTTGATTTTTGAATTGTAAGAGAACCATGCCAGCTCTTATAAGTTATTCAATATTTCTTCTGATGTAACATATGACGTCCCGACTCATTGCAATATTATATACGAGACTTATAATTTAACTTAAAACTATTATAAGCTTTGAAGCGGTTTATTTCTACTGCCTTGTGCAACTGAAGAATACCGGTTTCCTCGGCCAGCTTTCCCTATACCCAGCTAGTTCTATATATAGGTAATAAATGCTTGAAATTTATAAAGTAACGTTGATAGTTGTATATTTTATGATTAAAATAAATAAACTATACAAATAGAAGGGTTTATAATTATAAGATACAAATTTTAAGGTTTCGATCGCTTCCGTCATCAAAGATTAGCTATAAACGTGCATAGTTTCAAAGAAGTCTAGGTTTTTGTGCTAGACGCGCGCGTATTTTAAGGGCATTCATTTCATCAGTATATAGGATAGTATCAGATTATAATAACGTCCTTTTAACTATATATATTAAGAATCTATATATGAAGAACATGTTATAATTTCTTTACAATTAATAGAAAAATATTGACCCTTGGGACTCTAATCATTAAGTATCGGAACTCCGCCATTTGACAATTTAAATAGCTCAAGAGTGATTCATTAATCACGCTTATCTCGTAATCTTCAAGGCTCTGCAAATATATATATAACCAAAAACGTAAATTATTTGCTAGAAAGTTGAAGGTAGCATCGTACAGTTTGGACTTAAGAGTTATAATTTTTATTTATCGCATATGAATCAAAAGTACATGTACAAGTACACCTATAGCAGAGCTTGTTTGCAATCATCAAATCTTAAACTTTTAAATCCCCGATTCGATCTTTTTTTGTGTCATAATTTGAGACTTTGCCCTGATTTAAATTTTTTTGCAATCATCTTATCCCTCCATGGCCATTGCAAAACATGTATTAAGCTTGAACTTTCGAGAAATATGCTTTATGCTAAGAACTTAACAATTTTAACTGCGCTAATAGCTACATGTAATTTATAATCAAATAAGAATATTTTATTAATATATATATATACGTATACTAGTTTTATATGTTTGGCATGTACAACTTACCGTGCGTTGTATACTGATTTGATGGTTGGTCTAATTATAAACAAAAAAATTATAATGTAAATTTCAGGTCAAAATTTATAAATTGTAACTTTATTACCTAATCATGATTGCAATTAGGTAGCATGAATATCTCTTCCATGCTTAATTAAGCCTTATATATAGATTAAATTTAAAATATTTTAATTAATTAATTGATTAGCAATACATATATATATCAGTCAATATCTATAATAGTCACAGGTAAATTCAAATAGCGATTTAATATTCTACCTAAAATTCGCCCATGCATGTAGATGTAAATATATATTGACATGACTTAAGCAATTGCAAACATTTAATTTAAGGACCCATATATATGTTACAACACTTCAGTTACAAAAAACTAACGCCAACTATAGTTCACAAAAATTCTAAGTGCGACCTTTCAATTGCAATCAATTGAGCAAGTTATGAAAGCACTAGGCATATATTTAATATAAGCAAAGGCTATATTATTATATATATGCATATGTTGTATTTCATCAACTAATGCATTGCACATTATAAATACCATAATCAGATCAACCGGACTGTATCAAAGATGTTATAATCTCCTCCTGCATGCTGCGATGTGACGGATATCGCTCTAAGGGATATCCTACATATTAATTCATAGAAGCTTCGAAGCCTAGGAATTTGAATTCCCCATATTCAGCCTTGCTAAACCGTTAACTTGCCTATATATAAACCCATCAGACTGGGAACCTCTATGGATGCATACCAAATACCGTCAATATTATTATCCTATTGTTTCATATGATATCACAAATAACAGGTGGATCTGGATAGACTAATCCTATAGGCTATCGCGACCATTTTATTACCCGATATTTGTTGATTGAATATAGCTAAATTCAAATTCAAATTCTATATATCTACCCATATATGAAGTGAGAAGTGACCTTCTGATACTATAAATAGTGCTTAAGTCCTTATTATTATTCAATTGCATGCATGAAGTATTTATTACAGTGGTATTATCTCCAATGAATCCTGCAAAAATGATGCCAGATATATATGCATGCTTGCAAAGATTCAAAAGTTTGTTCCATCGAGATCTTCATATACATACGATCTCGAGGATTTCATAGTCAAGCCTTTGTAAAGTTTGCATCTTGAGATCTGTACTGCAATCGAGATGCAACGATAATTCAAATCTTCTTAAATTTGATTATTCTGTTTTAACCATTATTCTGTAAAGTATACAAGTTGTTCTACTTTTCTAGTTTCTTTAGTTATGCTAAATGTTATTGTGGTTAATGCAGATACGCTCATGTTAGACCATAATATGGATGCACTTGCTTTAATAGTTGTGAATTTAAAAGCTGTAACTCTGATCATCCCAGCCTATAAATTACAAGTACGGTTGCCAAAGTACGTGTAGTTAAAAATACTTACATGTAATCTAGATCACGATCAACCACAACGAGCCATCATCATCCATCATTATAATATATATTAAAGTCCTGATCGATCGCTCCATTCCGTTACAAACTCCATCGATCATTGACACATCCATATATATATATATATATATATATATGGTACTTCGATAAATCATCATCGATGTATCTTTCAAAACCCAATATTTACTAAAATCCGCTCTGATCTCATCGACCTAACACTAAACAGTTAAACCATGGTGTAGTTTGTTCGAAAATCTAACAATCGTCATTAAACATTTCACTTACAATAGACCAATAAGAATACCCACTAAGAATCTACATAAAACGCTTCATCCTTAGGCGCTATTTTAAGCATAGGATCAATTCAACAAACCAGCCACCTTTATAAAAAAGACTAAAAAAAAATTTAAAAATACCACATACTAATAAAAAATTTGAAACTTTTTTCTTTCTTTTCCCGCAGCCGAGCTGGTTCAAAGAAAAAAACCTTTCACATTCTACTTAAGCTTTTGTAAGGGGTAGAATTAATGTAGTTGTTAAACACACAGTGCGACACATCAACACTTGTTTTTTTTTTTTTTTTAGCTCTTGAAGGAATTTGACAAATTTCAACCTCCTTAATTATCTTCCAGATATAATCATATTCATCTATTACAACTTCTTCATTGACATATTCACTCATCCATACAAATAATCACAAAAAAAAAAAAAACATTGGATAAATCGAATACACTTAAAATATTATAACCAGCGCATAAATAGAAACCAACTGATCAAAGTCAACCGACCTTTAAGTACGATAGCCCAATCTGGTGGTGCCCACTTCGGCTATTTACCATTACAGTACACCAAGTGACTCGCTAATAACAAATCAGCATAATTATAAAAACACTGAAGTCGTCTATTCATTTTAAATCAAACTAGAAAAAAAATCAAAGTTCGAATCAAATCTAATCGATTAGAATATTTTTAGAATTATTAGAATTTTACCTGTTCAACCGTCGATCATTTGTCCGCCCCCATTTTTCAACTGCACAAAAATACACACATCAAAACGAAATATTTTTTTTTTTTTTTTCTTTCCTAAAAAGCCGTATTCTTTTTTAATTTTTACTTATCAACAGCAATATTCAAACAAGACCATAATCACATCAAGGAAATTCACACTAATATAGGGGAAATAGAATGTTTAGTAACAATTTCTGGTCAACGGACTATTCTAGTGGACTAGAAGCCATATTTAACAAATTATTTCAAGGATGTGCCGAAAATAGTGAAGTATTGAACATGGTTACAGAACGAATCAATCTTGAAAGTCATTATGCGTCAGGATTGCAATCTTTCCCAACTAAGCAACATCCAACAAAATATGGGTTTGATAAAGATGAAGGTGCTACATTACGACAAGCATATGTATCATTTTTAGATGAAATAAAGAATCAAGGGTTGGTACATGCTGAAATTGCAACTAAATTGGATCGTGGTGTTAGAGGTCCATTTTTAAACTGGAGTAATAGCCATAAAAAGAGAGTTCATGAAGCTCATGATAAAGTATTAAAGAAAATTAGGTTATTAAATAAAAAAGAACAAAAAGTTTTGAAAGCTCAACAATTATATTTTAGTAAATGCCGACAATTAGAAGATAGAGAAATGGATACCACAACTAATAATAATACTAATAATAAAGAAGAGGAACAGCAGCAACAACCACAAATTGTTTGGTCAATGAATTTGAATAATTTAAAAAAAAAAGCCAAGAAAGATGATAATATTGTATTAGCTGGGGTAACTTATACACCAGAAAGAATGGCAAGATTATTAGAAGAGATTTCAAAAGATATACCATATGGAGATTTTAAAATACCAATTTTGGGTACATATGAAAATGTATCAACTGGTGATGAGATTGTTTTATGGGCAAGAAAAAGATTAGATCATTGTAAAAATGTTGGTCAAGCAGAAAAATTCGGTCAAGGATTAATCGATAATGGATTCTTGAGAGCCGTTGGGAAATTAAATAATAAATTTGTTAATAGTTCTTCATATGGATACCAGTGGACTGATAAAGCATTAGATTATGATCCAATTGGGCTATTTCCTGAAGAAGAAGTTAGTAGTCCAATGAATATTGGTGGGATGGACAATTATTTTGGGTTTTTAAAAAATAACGAACCAACTACAAAAGAAATTTCAAAGATTCATCAAGAAATTGCGGAATCAGATGAAAAATATAGAACTGAAGTCATGGAATTGGACTTGGAACGATGTTATTTAGAAGAGAATATTATTGAAATTTTGAAATTTATGGAACAATGTGAAATTGATAGATTAAAAGCTATTAAAACAGTTATGGGTGATTTTTCACATGCTGTTGGTACACCATTGAACAAAATCCCTTCAATTGTTAATAAACTAACTCAACATCAAACTGCAGTTAATCCATCCAGTGATTTAAATTATATGGTAGAAAACTATAAAACATCATTCTATTCACCAAAAATTATAGTTTATGAATCATTTCATAGTGCAGCAAAATGTCAAACTTTTGGTGTCGATTTACAAAGCGCCCCATTTGTTATACCAACTTTTTTGAAATATTTACAGACTCAACAAGAAGCGGAGAATAATTATACTCATTGGGTTGAACAAGCACCATTAGCATCAGTTCATCAATTAAGAAATCAAATCAATAATGGATTAGAATTCAATCCCTTAAGTATTTTACCAAGTTTCCCAGTTCATGTTGTTGTATCAACTTTAAAAGAATTTTTATTAGAATTACAAGATTCAATTGTATCTTTTACAATGTATGATATGATAAAAAATATTTATACAAATAATAATAGTAATAGTAATAATAATCATAATGATGATGATGATGATGATGATGAACATGAACATATTAATGCGCTGGCTACCGCATTATCTCAACTACCAAAATTAAACCTCAATCTATTAGAACAATTGATTGATTTTTTACAATCTATTACTACAAATGATGAAGTTCAACAAATATCACAAGCATTAGGTCGATATATTCTAAGACCTAGAAATATTAGCCATCAAAATATGAATGATAAATACCCGTCATTGCTGGTTCAAGACTTATTAATGCATCATTCAAGAATTTTCACCGTTATCACTGCTAAAAAACAACGTTTACAAAGAGAACGTTCGGTATCTACATCAACATCTGAAGCGAATAGACGTGCAAATGTTGAAAAACGAAATCAGCAACTTATTGAAAAAAGTGAAATTGCAAGACAAGAAAGAGCAAGATCAAGAACCGGTTCTAGATCACCTCCAACTCCAGAATCAAGATCAAATACAAGTTCAGTTATTAGTAGTAATGGGCTATTGCCTTTAACTTTGTCACCTGCAAGAGATTTATCAACCTCGCCTTCGTCATCATCTTCAAATAATCGACGACGAATTAGTTCCAACAATTTAAGTGCCACTTATAGACATCAAAAGAGTTTCTCAACTCCTATTAAAAGTCCTATTGGTATTAGCAATAATTCCAACGAACCAAGTCGAAGAGAAAGAGGTAGATCATTTATTAGAAAACCTTCACCTGTTAGCGAGTTGGTAAATGGTGGTGTTACTTCACCAAGAACTCCTGGGCTAAGTTCTCCACCAGTTCCTTCATCACCTCCTTCTATTAATGATAGTACTATTTCAGGTGTCAAGTCACCAATTAATACTATCACTTCACCAGTTTCTGATACCCCAAGCTCTCTAAGTAATAATAGACCATCACCACCACATTCTAGACAACGATCTCTCACTAATAATGCTGAACCACCAAATGAAGCTTTATTAGTTACTCCTCCCCCAAAATTCAGTGAACCAGCAACGGATAAAGAGAATAATACTGGTGAAGAAGAAGTAACTGAAGGGTTGAAATCCCCTGAATCGGTTAAGTCTACTGAATCTGTATCAAGTAATGAATCTTCAAAATCTGAACAAACCAATGAAACTATGGAGACTGTTGAAAGCAATGATAGTAATTCAACTGAGTTAATCAAGTAGTATCATTAATGATAATAAGGAGTTAATTTTTGATGAGTGAATGAAAAAAACCAATTATGCATTGGTTACTTTTATGTATTTTCAATAAAATTTTATGAATTTTTTTAAAAGCCATTTTGGATAGATCATGTAGCGTTGTTTTGTATGATGTTTATTAAAATTATAAACAAGATGCATTAGTAATTACAAAATATATACAAGCTAAATATCCCACTCAGTGGAATAACTACAACCCAACAACTTCTTCAAATAATTTTTGACATGGAACTTTAGCATTCAATCTAGCACACATTAAAAATGCACCACTTAATTTACGATGTAATCCATAAGTCTCTTCAGGTGGTGGGGTTAATCTTTCTCTCAGCATTAATCCAATATTACCTCTAACTCTATCTGTAATAGTTTGATTAGAAAAATCAAACTTTTCACCATTATTTTTTATACTAAATGGTTCCCCCAATACTAAAATAGAATCAACATGAGCATCTAACATTGCTTGACTTTCCAATCCTGTTAAATAACCTAATTTATATGAAAATTCTTCACATAATTTTCTATCGCCTTGAACTGCAGCTCTTAAAATACCCAAATAATTTTCAATGAATTCATCATCATAACCTCTTGCTGCACCAAAATCTAATAATTCAATCTTTTTGGTTTCTTCATTATATAAAAAGTTTGCCCAATTTGGATCAGTTTGCATATATTTGAATTGTGCAATTTCTTTTAAACATAATTTCATAATATTTGTTGCAATCCAATCTTTTGTATCTTGATCCCAATCACCTTTCATAATTTCTTTCCCTTTCATCATTTCCATTGTCAAAACTTTTTCAGTCGATAAATCATGATATACTTTTGGTACAGTAAAAGTATCAGTTTCATCTTTTAATAATTCTCTAAAAGTATCCATTGCTTGGGCTTCTCTTAAATAATCACATTCCCATTTTAATTCCATTCTTGCATTATCAATAGTTTTATCTAAAAATAATCCTTCTGGTAACCATCTTGATGCAGTTAATAATAATAATAAATTGTTCAAATCAGAATCAATAGAATTCGCAACACCTGGATATTGAACTTTAATTGCAACTTGATTATAATCTTTTAATAAAACTCCAGTATGAACTTGACCAATTGATGCTGCTGCAATTGGGTAATCTTCAAACGATGAAAAAATCTCAGTTCTCCAATTTTTACCAAATTCTTTTGACATGACTTTTTCTAATTGACCTCTTGGCATATAATTAGCAGTATTTTGAACTCTTGTTAGTACTTGTTGAATTTCAGGTGGTACAACTTTTTCATCTTGAAATGAAATTATTTGACCAATTTTTAATGCTGCACCTCTCATTTGTGATAATTTTTTAACTAATCGTTCCAAATTATTTGAATTTAAAAAAACTGATTTATCGGATTTTTCACCACCCATTCGTCTTAATGATTCACTTAATGCTCCAAACCCCATACCAGTCGCTAATGAACCATAATGATACAATCTTTCAAATCTACTTGCTGGAACTGGACTTGCATCCATAACAAAATCTTCATCTTTTTTTCTTTTTGAATCAGTTGAATATTGTCGTTTTTGAATTGGTGGAATTTTTGTACCTAAAGATCCATTAACAACTGGTGATGTAGCAGGTCTTGAATGAGTTGTTGTTCTAGATCTTGACGCTGGGGTATTATTGAATTGTGATCTTGTTAAGGTATTAGTTTTTAAGATAATTTCACATTCTTTTTTACTTGATTTGATTGTTTGTGTTAATACTTTTGATGCACCTCGGCCAATGCAATAAGCATCAAATAATGCACTCCTCATTATAACTCAATAATTTAAAGTTTGTCGTTGTGAATGTAATGTTTTTTTTTTTTTTTTTTTTCTAATCTGAATTTTCAGATTTCTAAAGATTAAAAAAAGAAAAGCAACTCCCAACGTTTAGGCGAGCTTAAGTTTTTCACACTACGAACATTTACAGCAAAATAACGTAACACCGACCGGAACACCTATTCTGCTTTTAAAGAAGATAGATGAATGAAAAAATTTGAGCCGCGCGATTAGGTTTCAGTATTAAATTTTTTTTTTTTTTTTTATCAATTTTTTTTCATCATGTCAATTCCAAAAATTTCACTTTTTCCTTTTTACTATAAACAAAAGCATAGACAATCAAAAAAGATAAAAAATAATAATAATAATGGGGGAAAGAGCATCTAAAAAACAAAAGATCGATACATCAACGTTAGAAGATGTAGAATTTTCTATAGAAAATCGACTAAAAACTAATTCAAGAATGGCAGCAGAAGCAGAAGATGGACCAAACAATCCATTCAATGAACAACCATTATCAGAGAAATATTTCAAAATTTTAAAGACTAGAAGAGATTTACCAGTTCATGCACAAAGAGAAGAATTTTTAAGAGAATTCCAAAATAACCAAATCATGGTTTTCGTTGGGGAAACAGGTTCAGGTAAAACTACACAAATTCCACAATTTGTATGTTTTGATGATATGCCACATTTACAAGGTAAACAAATTGCATGTACACAACCAAGAAGAGTTGCAGCAATGTCTGTTGCTCAGCGTGTTGCGGATGAAATGGATGTTAAATTGGGTCAAGAAGTTGGGTATAGTATTCGATTTGAGGATAATACTAGTGATAAAACTTTTTTAAAATATATGACTGATGGGTTATTGTTAAGAGAAGCAATGACTGATCCAGAATTATCAAGATATAGTTGTATTATTTTAGATGAAGCACATGAACGTACTTTAGCCACTGATATTTTAATGGGGTTATTAAAAGAAATTGCTGAAAGAAGACCAGATTTAAAAATCATTATCATGTCTGCTACTTTAGATGCACAAAAATTTCAAAAATATTTCAATGATGCACCATTATTAGCTGTACCAGGTAGAACTCATCCAGTTGAAATTTATTATACACCAGAGTATCAAAAAGATTATTTAGAAGCTGCAATTCGAACTGTACTACAAATTCATGCAACAGAACCAGAAGGAGATATTTTAGTATTTTTAACTGGTGAAGAAGAAATTGAAGATGCATGTAGAAAAATCTCTTTTGAAGCTGATGAATTAATAAGAGAACAAAATTGTGGTCCACTTAAAGTTTATCCATTATATGGGTCATTACCACCATCTCAACAACAAAAGATTTTTGAACCAGCACCTCAAGCAACAAGTAAATATAGTCCGCCAGGTAGAAAAGTTATTATTGCAACAAATATTGCCGAAACTTCTTTAACTATTGATGGGATTGTTTATGTTGTTGATCCAGGGTTTTCAAAACAAAAAGTTTATAATCCAAGAATTCGAGTTGAATCATTATTAGTTGCACCAATTTCAAAGGCATCAGCGCAACAACGTGCAGGTCGTGCAGGTCGTACAAAACCTGGGAAATGTTTTAGATTATATACAGAACAAGCATTCAAAGAAGAATTAAATGAACAAAGTTATCCAGAAATTTTAAGATCTAATTTAGCAAATACGGTCTTAGAATTGAAAAAATTAGGTATTGATGATTTAGTTCATTTTGATTTTATGGATCCACCAGCACCAGAAACTATGATGAGGGCTTTAGAAGAATTAAATTACTTAAAATGTATTGATGATGATGGTGAATTAACCTATTTGGGTAGAAAAGCAAGTGAATTCCCATTAGATCCAATGTTAGCAGTAATGTTAATTCATTCCCCAGAATATCATTGTTCCAATGAAATTTTATCATTAACAGCTTTATTATCTGTACCAAATGTTTTTATTAGACCAAATAATGCAAGAAAACAAGCTGATGAAATGAAAAATTTATTTGCTCATGAAGATGGTGATCATCTAACTTTATTAAATGTTTATCATGGTTTTAAAACTGAAGGTACTGAAAATCCTTCAAGATGGTGTTATGATAATTTCTTATCATTAAGATCATTACAATCTGCTGATAATGTTAGAATTCAATTAAGAAGGTTAATGGAAAAACATGAATTAAAATTAGTTAGTACACCATTTGAAGATAAACATTATTATTCAAATATTAGAAAAGCTTTATCAAGTGGGTTTTTCATGCAAGTTGCTAAACGGGTTGGTTCTACTAGTAGATATGTTACTGTTAAAGATAATCAAGAAGTGTTGTTACATCCTTCAACTGTTTTGGCTCAAGATAGTGAATGGGTTGTTTATAATGAATTTGTTTTAACAACTAAAAATTATATTAGAACTGTTACTTCTGTTAAACCTGAATGGTTAATTGATTTGGCCCCAAGTTATTATGATTTGGATTCTTTTGCTAACGGTTCTGTTGATGTTAGAATGGGGTTACAAAGAGCTTATAAAAAATTGGATAAGCATAAATCAAAGCATTCATAGTAGTTATATAGATGTATTTTTTTATTAATAGACTAATTCTTTTTTTTTTTTTTTTTTTTTTTTTTTTTTGTCCTTTCTTTATCTTAATTGTTGCTGCTTGTTAGGTAGAATGATGCTAAATTCTGTATACCAGGATGAGCCTGTCAAATAATTGATAAGAATTTCAGGAGTACCAGTTTGATCCCTAAGTTAATGAGCTAGTGGTACCAGTACTTGCATGGATGCAATGGGGTAACATTATAATTATAATGTTTCGTCTTTCTATTATAATAGTATACAATAATACGCATATATATAATAATAATAGGCTAATAATTATAAAGTGCACTATTTTTTAGCCAAGTAAACTAAAACTTAAGCCTCAGAACCCATTGCAATTGATACATATATATTTGAAAAAAAATATATATCCTAATTAATCAATTGTTAATTAGAATATTTGCAACTAGGTTACCATGCATATATAGATGTTATCCAGATTCTTTTTTTTTCATTCCCTTCCATTCATCAATAAAATCACAAAATCCAAATAACGGCCCTAATATCGATCACTACCATTTTAAAAGTCTCAACGTTGTACAATTGACCTATAGTATACCAAACCCCAGCATCGACCGCAGTACGTAGTTATCAAAACTAGCAGCACTGGACGTTCGATTGATATATTTCAGGTCCTTAATCTATAGCTGATTTCAGTGTTTAATTTTTCACTCTATTCTTTGCAAATTATGATCTGTGAGAATAAACTAATTTTTTTCACTATATGTATCAAGTATAAAGAAATAGATAAAAACTAATGACAACAAACAACTTAATGAAACGGATATGAGTGTAAATAAAAAACAACAACAAAAAACGCGTCGCCGACTTGCACGAAACCAGCACTTTAAGTTTTCCCCATTACTAATACTAGAACCCCGATCGATCCTCAGGCTTAGATTCTCAAATTCTTTTTTTTTTTCCAGCGCGCTATAGAGATTTTTTTATTTTTTAGAAACTTGACAACAACGACGCGCGTCAGATTTTTTTTTTTTTTTTTTTCTTTTTCACTCATTTTCACACGTCTTTTTTCGATCATTTTTTATTATTAAGTACTTTTATTCATAGATAACATTTTTACTACGCCATACTATTACATATATACACACAACAGATAGAAAGAAACAAAGAGAGAGAGAGAGTAAAGCTATCAATAATGAGCACCAAAACATCACATAATGATTCAACAATCGTATTATCTGATAAACCATTTGAATTAATATCATTTCATTTTATCGAGAGTGATGAGTTACCGCGAGAAGAAATAGAAGAATTAAAGGAAAAAGTTATAGAGTTAGGAGCTGAGTCGGAGTATTTATATACTTCAAAAGGTGATACCCAAATTACAGTAAGACAACGAATGATTTTTGTTACTAATACTATAAATTTCACACAATATTCTTATTTAGATGGGGAATTAGCAACGATTGTTAAAAGTTCGTTTATTGATGCAGCATATCAAGCTAAACAAATGCAACCAACAGCTCCTTATTCACCAGATCCAAAATATATTTTCAAAGGTATTTTCATATGTTGTAGTCAACTGAGTGCAAATGATCGTGCCAATTTATATGGTGGTGTTAAAGCATTAGGTGGAGAGTATTCTAATAGTTTAACAACTTTTACAACACATGTTGTTGCATTGAATGATAATGATGATAAATGTCTTGTAGCTAAAAAACATGGAATTAAAATCGTATTACCACATTGGATTGACCATTGTTTAAAATTAGGAAGATTAATAGATAGTTCACCATATGAATTCCCCGATCCTCAAGTGACACAATTATTAGAAAAATATAATGAAGAACCTTCAACTTTGAATATGGATAAATTAGTTTTCACACATTTTAATTATGATGACTTTGAAGTTACAAAAGGAAATACTTTTAAAAATAAATTGTTTTATTTAGGTAGTGATTTACAAACTGATAATTTTAGTGGATTAAAACAAGTCATTACAAATAACCAAGGAGAGTTAGTGGATGATATTGAAGAATGTAATGTTTATGTTGGAAGATTTCGATTTGGTGAAGAATATAAACGAGCATGTAATAGACAAATTGATGTTGGAACAGTGGCATGGGTATACTGGTTAGCATTACATTCAAAATTTTCTTCACCATCACAATTATTACATTATCCAGTTCCAAAAGATCCAATTCCAGGATTTGAAAATTTCAAAATCGCTATAACCAATTTTGTCGGTGAAGCGAGATGTTTTTTAGAATCTTTAATTGATGCTGCTGGGGCTAATTATACGAGAACTTTAAGACCAGATAATACTCATTTGATTGCTGCAATGCCTCATGGGGCTAAATTTAATACTGCTAAAAAATGGTCAATACATGTTGTTAATGCTTTATGGTTAGAAGAATCATATGCATTATATAAACATCAATCTGAATCCCATAATAGATATACACATTTACCTGATAAATTAGATTTAACAGAAGTTTTGAATCAAACTTCATTAAAACATCCAGTATTATTACCATTTTATTCAGATGTATTACCAACTGGGAAAACACCAAAAAGTTCTGTTAAAAGAAAGAGTACAGTATTGACTGAACAAAATACTCCAACAAGAGTTTTGAATTCTAGATCTGCCAAATCTCGAGCAGTTGATAATTTAAAGGAACAAGGTGAAAAAACTTTGGAATGGACCAAAAAATGGACAAATAGTAAACATAAAACTTTACCAGAAATTGAAGGTGAATCTCAATCAATTTTAGAATCTATTAATACCCCACAATTGAAACGAACAAAAACATATCATCATGGTAAAACTCCAAAGAAAAGTGCACATCTTGGTGAAAATGATGAAAATAAGAATAGTGAAGAAAATGAAAATTCTATTGGATTTAGCTTTGTTACGACACAAATTGATGAATCTTTTAGTAAAGATTTTACAAAACATAAAAAACTTTTATCTTCTTTAGGGATTCATCAAATTGAAGATGTATCAATGGCAACTTATTTAGTAGCATCAGATTTGAAACGTACATCCAAATTTTTAAGTGCAATGGCAACAGTGAAAAATATCCTAGTTCCTGAATATATCAAAGATTGTATTACCAACAAAAACCTACTCCCAATAAAAGAAGAGTATTATTTATCAACAAGATTACCAAAATTAAAAGCATCATTAGATAGACGAACCAAAGATAAAAAATTATTTGATGGAATGGTTCTAAATTTTACAGATGATAAAGAATGTACACCTTTCCATGATATTGTTAGACAACATGGAGCTGAAATTAATCCAATTAAAGGTAAGAAATTTAAGGGAATGATTAAAGAATGTAAAGATGGTAAGGTTATTTTAATTGGAGTAACTAATAATGCTAAAGTTCAAGCATTTAAAAAAGAAGTTAAAGATGGAATGGTTTTTAAAAAAGAATTTTTAATTGAAAGTATTTTGTATACTACTTTGAATTTTGATGATGAAAAGATGAAACTGTAATATTCTCACTGGTTTTTTGCAAAGTAGTTGTGAATTGATGGGTGAGTGAGTGCACCATGGAAGAGGTAGCACCTGCTTTTTTTTTTTTTTTTTTCCTGTTCTTATTTGTAATAAGAGTGGAAATACTTATTTAATTATTAATTATTTGATCAACCCCAATTATGTAGATATAATATTTTCTGAATTTTTTTTTTTTTATTATTATTATTTCGATTGTACAGATTAGGTTAATTAAAATTCAAGATGTAGCATTTTCATAATTCGAGATATCAATATTTAGTGATGCCTTGGTAGTAAGTACGTAGCCAGTTTCAATCATATCTATAGTCGATTTATATTGAATATATAGTTGCTTTTTGAGCTATAGTTAAATTATGTTAATTACAGAATTCTAGCTTAAGTCTTGATGCGTATTGTAACAACTATAGCTGATTCACATTTCACAATTTGAATTGCAAGAACCATCTTGGTGATATATTTGATCAATCCATGGCAGTAGAGCTTGTCGAAACTATAGCTAGAATATATTTATAATAGTAAAATCGAGGTTCTGCATCCTTTTTTTTGCTTTTAGATGCTCGTTTATACTTAAATTATCGAGCCATGTCAGGAGTAATTTAAAATAATTATTCAATATCATTGAAATAAATATTTTTATAACTTTGTTTCATGAATACTGAAAATATATAATCAGGAATTGCAATTTAAACTCAGTTAGTAGTTGATAGTCGACCGACCGTATACCTAGAATACGTAATGCTCTTCCAATACCCGAATGTACTGTATATATATTTCATCTATAACCTAAAGTTTGTAGCTCTATTTGAGTTCTAAAAAGGTTAATTTCTTCGACCAGAATATCAATACCCAACCTACAATATCCCTACTCAAATTGAGTTGTATCAAAATATGAGATAGTCCCGGGTCATTAATTGGTAAATTATAATCATTGTAACCCTCCAGTATGTATAACGTGGATTAAAGATTTATCGCCAGATCAGTTGTTGGCACACTAGCCACACACAATACTTTTTATGCTCGATCGCCTGCTCGGCTATGTCCTTGTTCTGCCAATATTTTTTTTTTTTTTTTTTTTTTTCACCCTCCATCGATCATGCCTGCAGAATTTTTTTCCCCGCTATAATTATTTCATAAACAAACACAGTTCTAAATCCATAGATATATACAACTACTAAACAGTGCTTCATTCTATATCAATCAAATATTTCAATCTTTCAATCTACTCTCCACAAGTTCTTCTAGGTTTTCAATATTTTGTTCAACTATAACAGATCACCAAAAGCACATACAACGGCAATTGTGTGCACTAAGAAAACAGGCACACACACAGCTCATATCCAAAACAGCATATCACAGAATAACAAATCAATACAGTATTAATATAATCAGATCACAACATGTTTAGAAGATTAGTATTCACCTGTTTAGTTCCATACCTTTTGATCCATTTAGGTACCTTGGCAGTCAAAGCATACTTGAACTATGAGTTCGGTACTCCAATCCATTTATCAACAGGTTATTCAATTCGATTAGGTGACGAGTTCCATTTACTAGTCCCGAATTCTCCAACAACACCGTCCAAGTTATCATGTAATACGTATCATGAAGGTGCAATTGCAGAATTCACCAACCCTAATGAACTAGAAGTTAAATTGGGTAACAAAGATGAAGGGTTGTGTATTTTAAATTTACATAAAATCGATGACATATTGTATGTTCAAAGTGCAGGAGGGTTTTATTTAAGTACAAGTAATAAAGAAGATGGGAAGTTTTTCATGACACGAAAGTTTAGTGATGGGGTGAGGTTGTTGAGTATGGATGTTGATGAATTGGAACCTAATAACCGAGTGGTTTTGAATGTTGATGAGAAAAATGGTCGTAAAGGGTATCAATATGACGGGGTTAGTAGATTTGAATTGGTTCGATCTGTTAGTAGACCAAGACAGTTGTAAGGGGTCAATCATTTTTTCTAAGAGCTTTTTGTTGTATACACTAGTCAAAAAAAAAAAATATATAAATAAATAACTGTGTGGGTATTATGCTGGAGGAGTGATGATGTTGATGTTTCGAGAATATGATAGTAATATGGTACTTATAGAGTACGCATTTTGATTGAAATTTAACGGTTTTGATAGATACAGAGGGTTTTGAATTTGTTACAATTAGTGTGCTTATGAGATAAGGATCCTCTTGTATAACGAACGAATTATTTCTCAGTAGATGGCAATGGTAGTTGAGTTGAATATCCATTTTATTGAAAATATGCCCGTGGGGGTCAATTGAACATGGTTGTGGGATTACTTGGGGATGATAAGCAGGCTGAAATAGATTAGAAACTTTGAGGTACTTGCTAAGTTGAAAAGAATAGTAATGACAGAAACTTATATATATATGTGTTATAGAAATGCATCATGGCTCGTACCGGTATTAATTGTAATGATGTTAAACAGTTGAATATGTAGTTGCAATGGTTAATGGATAGTAGTTCTAGCTTGCTCATGCATTGATTCGCCAACGATAGGTTAACATCACTTTAATCCACTGTAATTTCAATTTTCATTATAATTTCCGAGTTAATTTAAATTGAAATATTTTAATAGCTAGAATTGGTCTATTGATAATCAAACAGCTGTATTCAAGATAACAGCTTAAACTAAGAGCAAGCTTAAGACAGGTATCTCTATAGAATCAAATACTGTAAAACACATGGATCAAACTAATGCATGTTAATAAAAATTCAGGAGTAAGATCAATAATTTACTATCATACACAACTCAGCCAATCAAAAACCACACTATCCGAATTCAACACTACAACTTCGAAAGTAAAGTAACAAAAAAATCAGTCAAAAAAAAGCATTAATAAAAAATTTACATAATAATTAGAAATAACTAAGCGTTATAAGTGGAGGCACTAACATTACCACCTCTACCAGTCCAGTTAATATGAACATCTTCACCTGATTTATATTTATCACCAGTATATTTATCCAAAACTCGGAAAGTATGAGCACCGAAATAATCTCTCATGGCTTGAACAGCTTGGAAACTTGGTAAAGTTTCAGTTCTATAACCATCATAGAAAGATAAAGCAGAACTCATTGATGGGATTGGAATACCCCATTGAGTTGCTAAACAAACAACAGATCTCCAAGAATCTTGAGCCTTGTGAATAGCATCTTTAAAGAAAGGATGGAATAATAAATTTTCCAATTCTGGATTTTCTCGATATGCCTTTGTGATTTCAGCCAAAAAGACTGATCGAATAATACAACCACCTCTCCACATTAAAGCAATTGAAGCATTATTTAATTTCCAACCATATTCTTTAGCAGCTTCACGAATTAACATAAAACCTTGAGCATATGAAATAATTTTAGAAGCATATAAAGCTTGTTCTAATTGATCAACTAATTGTTGTTTATCACCATTAAATGATGGAGTTGGGCCAGATAAAATTTTAGAAGCTTGAACTCGTTCGGTTTTTAAAGCAGATAAACATCTTGCAAAAACAGATTCACCAATTAAAGTGACTGGCATACCCAAATCTAATGCATTAACAGCAGTCCATTTACCAGTACCCTTTTGACCAGCAGCATCCAAAACTTTTTCAATAACTGGGACACCATCTTCATCTTTATATCTTAAAATATCTTTAGTAATTTCAATCAAATAAGAATCCAAAATACCAGTATTCCATTTTTCAAAAGTATCAGCCATTTCATCAGTAGTGAAACCAGCAGCTTTTAAAATTGACAAAACTGAACCAATTAAATCCATATCACCATATTCAATACCATTATGAACCATTTTAACATAATGACCAGAACCAGATTCACCAACCCAATCACAACATGGTTCACCATCAGATTTGGCAGCAATACCTTGGAAAATTTCTTTAATATGAGGCCAAGCATCTGGGTGACCACCTGGCATTAAACTTGGACCATTTCTTGCACCTTCTTCACCGCCAGAAACACCACTACCAACAAATAAGAAACCTTTTTCTTTCAATGCTTCATATCGTCGATTAGAATCTGGGAAATGAGAATTACCACCATCAATAATGATATCACCTTTTTCCAAATGTGGTAATAATTGATCAATAAATGCATCAACAGCTGCACCTGCTTTAACTAATAAAATAATTCTTCTTGGTCGTTTTAAATTTGCAACTAATTCTTCAATTGATCTAGCACCAATGATATTGGTACCTTTTGCTTCATTTTCCATGAAATGGTCAACTTTTGAAACAGTTCTGTTATATGCAACAACGGTATAACCTTTGTCGTTGGCATTTAAGATTAAATTTTGACCCATAACGGCCAAACCAATCAAACCGATATCACCTCTAATTTTTGGTTAGTTTTGTTGATTATTCATTAAAAAGATTCATACGTACGTTGGTTCACTCATTTTTGTAATTGTTTTTTAGTTAATTGATAAATAAATAATTAATTTCAATGATTTGAAAAAAAGAGAAAGAAAAGAAAGAGAGAGGAGAAAAAAAAAAAAAATGTTTGGAGAATAAATTGGGAAATAGCAGGTAATTTATAATGGAACGTCACCGAAATAAAAACGGAATGGCAAGGAAGTGAAAAAAAAATAATAAACACCTACAAAAAATAAATGCTGTACAGGCACAAGACACACACACACACATACACACGATTGAGGGTGACCCATTTGGATGGGTCCTTGTTGACTATCGTTAATATAATATTTGCCCAAACACCAGAATGACAAATTCTATAATATTGGGGGTACACTATAGTAGCTAATTAAGAATTATGTAAGCATAGTTTCATTAATCATTCTATTCTAATGAGACTAATACAATATGGCAATATGATGTTTATTTACTGTAGTATACAACGGTGCCACTGGTGAATCACCGCAACCAATTGATTACACAATAGTTCTTTGTACCGCTCGACTTTTAAACCTTAACTCAACTCGAACCATTTAAAGTATCTAATGTTTGATACTACATAATTTGTTCAGTTATCACAATAAATTGATATTTATACCATAATAAAATCCAAGAATATGCTCTTTCGATCCAGGTCGTCGTCTCACTGACCCTGATTTACTGATGGATTCGAAATTCCAATTTTTCACCATTTTTCAGATCAACAATTTGTCAGCCAGCGTCAAACTCCAGCTTACTAAACTAATTAAAACCCGCTTATATCTTTGACTACTAATCAATGTCCCGGGATCCCCGCTCCCAGCCTACCGATTAAACCCTTATTTTGCCCAACAAATTTCTTACACCCGCTCAAACAGATCTAAGCCGATGGCGGCTCCGCACCACACCACACCGCACCGCAGCAAACCGGTTACGCTCTGATGCCAGCTAGCTAAAGCCGTTCCAAGTTTTGTTCGCTTACGTGTTGAGTTGGCGGCGCGCAAGCCACGGCGATATCGTCCTGTTGCTTCACTTTAGAGCCATTCAAGTGCGCGTTTCATTGGCTTAGATAACCCAGAATCTATTGCGCCATACAAGCCTTAATCTTGCATTAGCCTTGATAAGCGTGTTAAATTTACTTAATCCTCACACAAATTTAGGTTGGCGGTGATAACAGTAGTTACGAAAGAGTTGTAAAATTACGTAATCTTAGTAGTAGTAACTTTAAAGAATTTGTTACAACCTGATAAGGAGTCAGAAACAAACTATGGAAATAATACTGAAGTACGACGATGCTACAAAGTTTGTAAGCTATCAGAACGGTGGTTTGATAGAGTTTAAATACAACTGAAAAATTGATTAGTAGGGTTATTTTGGTGGTTGAGCACCAATAAGCATAGGATAGCTATCGATGAACTAACAATTGCTACAGGTTTCGGCTTTAGACCACCTGTACAACATTATAGCTGATTCTTGAGTAGATAAAGACAGGTCACAGATCGATCTCGAAGGGTTCAACGGGACCAAATCACTGAGTTACTGATTATGGCTGATTGATTAATTCAACATCAACTACTAAAACTCATCACATTAAACTTAAAACTACTACATACAGAGTTTTATCCAAGTAGCATTCTAATTTCTAGTTCCAGGAGACCCGGGTACACCACACTACACTAATCTAGGTAAACAATTAGCTGTATGATACGGCAAGTACCAATTGTCGATTATTAGAGTACGCACATATTAACAACGTTTTAATTTAGTTCAGCGGGTTCAAGCCTTACCACAGTAGGCTTGATCAAGAGCAGTGAACCGTTTAGTTCGCGATCGATAATCGATGACCACGTTACAGATTACCTGCACCGTTCAAATCAATGAACGCTGCAAGCCAGCACAAGTAAGGATTGAAAATATCGCGAAATTTCATACCCATATCGATACACATAATCCTATAGCTGGCATAGGTCCTAACGTTCTTTATCGTGGCAAAACTTGGCTCAGTGATAACCGTAGAGCCTGCGCTCAGGTGCAATGAGTAGTTACCGTGGCTGAAGTTGAGTGGCTAGTAACTTAATCAATTCCGGGGTCAACAATTAATTGATCAATGTCGATTATACATAAGTTTAGGTACACATGTACTAGAAGTGCATGTATATGTTCTTTATTAGATTATTACAATACATACTCGAAAAATTTGAAACTTGCAGTTAGTGTACAATCTTGTAGATTCAAACTGATTAAATATTATTATAATAATAATAATTAATGATGGTGAATATAGAATTAGCTCTATATATATACACCTTTTACCCTTTAAATAGTTTAAGGTGATACAAATTAATTGTAAATTGATTGTATCATTGTAAACACCGTCATCTGTAAAAATTAATAATGTGAAGTAAACAGAATTTTTTAAATACTCTCTCACCGGTGGCCATGCTGCAGCATATATCAATTGCTAACTGTGCAACGTTTAAATTATCATGCCCTTAACAATTCTATATATAATCATGATTATTATATATATGACCTAATCAATAAAAAATAAAAAGTCACTTTAATATATTAATATACCAAAACTGTACCTGATATATATATTATAATTTACTGCTATTGACTATTGTGATATTATTACTCAATACTTCAGAAAACAACATAAGCCACACCAATCACTACAATCAACCCCCAAGTAGATATATCAAAGGACTTATTAACCCACCCACTAGAGGGATTAATTCCATCAGCATAAAACTCATTATCATCATCACTCATGTCAAACCCCAGGCCTACAACATCATCACCATTACCATGATAATTTTTTGGAGCACCTTTAGGACCATCAACATTAGTACCAGAATTCCTGTCATTTTTCCCTCTACTCAAATCAAATCCAACTGCTCTTGGTGACCCCAGAATATGTTGGTTATTAGTAATAACCACATCGTCATTACTATAATACCCATCAGAATGTTTATACATATAACTTTTACGCCCCTCAATTGTAGTGCCATTAGGTGGATTATAACACTTGATTTTCAGATCTTTTAATTGTACATACAAATACCCAGGATCATCAAAATCTTTCAGGCCCCAGTTAATTGGTCCCCCAGCCCATTGAACTGTACCTGGTGCATTCAAATCTGATCCCCCAGGCCAAATACTTAGTTGTACAATTGAAGGGGTTTGTGGGTAATCATACCTATTAGTACTAGCATTATAAGTATCACTTTTCTTCAAAATTCGGCCAATTTCCCCATCAATACTCCAAGTGATTTGCTCCGGAGTCCAATCGATCTCATAATGATGATACTCTTCTTTAGTATTTGTTGTACTTATTTTACGACTTTGAGTGTAATCCAATACGCCTTGGTAATAATAATTAGACTGTGCAATACCCAATTCATTTCCAATAAACTCCCAATCAATTTCATCCTTTGACCCACTCATCAAAATAAATGCACTAACAACCCCTCCACTATAACTTGTCTTCAAAGTGGCACTAACTTTACCATACCATACTGCACGAGTCGATGAAATAACCGTACCAAAGCTACCTCTTGCCATTGTTAATAGAATAGAATCACCATTTTCCAATATCTCCCCATTGGTTGTCCATGAATATTTCGATGCATCTCCAAAGTATTTGTCTTGATTAATGATAGATTTTTTGGATTTGAAATTGAATGATTGGGTTTTGCATACTGGTAATGGTACACAACTTGTTAGGTTGAAAGAATCTTGTACCACACACGCGTTCAAACAGTATAATCCTGTACCACATTCTCCATATTGTGAACAACATGGCTTTTTTAGGGGGCATTTAGGTAGACCTGAGCCACACTTTATAGTCTCAGAAGTTGCTGTGACAACCTTGGTAGAGGTTATTATTAATACTAGTATGAGTTTCAATTGTTTCATCTTTTAATATTCGGTATTTGTATACTATATATAGATGATAAAGGTTTGTTTTTTGTATCTCTATTGTTTGGTTGTGTTCTTATTTCTTGATTGCCTAAGAAGTAATCATCCAGAAATGAATATTCTATTTTCTATATTATTAAAATTTAAAACTTGAGTAGTTGAATTCTTAAGACGGTATTATCTTGATTATTTAGTGTTCTTGGAATTACCATAGTACTAGACGATAAAAATTCTGAAAAATGTGTGAAAATCTCGGCATTTTAATGTAATATATACACAATTTTTCGAGCTCTCAAAACCCATCTAACGATGTATAAAATTAATATTAATATATATATATATATCATAGTTTGAACAGCAATGATTTTTGCATACAATGGTTAGATGGGAATAGTATTGGCATTGAGCAATTGTTAACCGCAAACCAATCCAGAGGAGCTATAGTAAGAGAGTATATATATACTGACCATAGATCTGCCATGGAGTCAGCATTGAGAATCTATGAATCTTGGCAGGTACATGCATAAGAGGTTCTCTCGAAAGTTAATGCCTCATCTAAAGATCTTTTTATAATTATGGTCCATGATATTTATGCTTTTTTTTTTCAAATTATATATCCAGTGCATGATAAAAACCAGTTTAGATAATATGTGAAAGATTGAAAAATACTAAAACTGAAGTTACTCTCATTTACGTACAAGTACTCCATACAACATAACTTTTCTCCAGCTTAAGATTGTATCATAATTTTATATAAAAGTAAGCATATGATTAATTTACTTACTTGAAACAACCTGTCAATTGGTACACCCAGTATAGACTTTTATTGCTAGAGAACATATAATTTGAAATATACAGTAGCTTACCTATATATGCATATGTATAACTGGGGAGCTCAATCGGGGTTTCTTTAGTAGATTCGGCCAAGACGTTTAGAGATCTGTTGGGGCCATAGATCAGTCTACGATTGAATTGGAACGCTGAAATTTTTGGGCTTTAACCGACACTATAAGTTTATATATCTACAGGTATAAGAATTTACTATGATTAATCAATAAATTATAATATATATAATTAGTTAAATACTAAAAAGATGCGAGTTCACGTATAATGGTGGCATCAATTAATGTTGCAACATGTATATACCAAAATAACTTTATTTCCCAGCTGCGTCAATTATTTTAACATAATAACTTGATTAAGAGTGCTTATAAAGCCCGTATTTCAAACGGATTTCACACGGATGATGCGCCCTTATAGGTATTAAGACATTTGTCGATTATATCTACTTTCATTTCTACAAATTTTCAGGGCGGAAGCGATAAACCTTCAAAGTTAATAGTAATTTAAAAACATTTTAAACATACATTTTACGAGTGCGGCTTTGAAAGATCAACAAGATAACAGTTCCCTCTTCCAAATAATCGTACGGTCTGGGGGTATACACAAATGCATCGATCTTCTAGCCTAGATAAAAAGCTTGTAGAATTTCCTAAATTTATAACCATCCATGAGGTACCAAGGGACCGAAATAGCCTGTGAGTATATGCTAAAAGGAACCTACTGTAGTTAACCACCTAGGCTAGTCAATCACACTAAGGCATCCGTCTAAATTATAAATCATCATAAATAAATTATTTGGTTGATAAAGCTTGTCCAACATTTATAACCTTAAATTTAACAAATTGATACCCAAGAAATAATTTATACCGTTTTCAACAATTGATTCATTCAACTACTTTGTCCACACATATATATATATATATATACCAGATTAATGAAACCAGTTACCCATCATCAGTCAACTCATCATATTGATCAATTAGTATAATATAGATACCCAGTCGATCGAATCACCATACCACTGAACAATCATATCAATTCATAGTAACAATAACTCACATTGAAACCATTTAACACAAATCGTCAAAGTGTTTTATTTCCCATCTTATCAACCCCCGAACATGTAAAATTCAATCCCAGTGTATTTACCCCTACATGTGCTTCTCACCGAATATAATCATTTTAAGTAATTCCGTCTGTGAACTTTTAAATTCCATTCACCCGCGTCATTCTCTCTACATTTGGCCTTACCCGCCTTGACATACGCAAGCACTTTTAAGTTTTTTTTCTTACACCAGCGCGCTGCCTTGTGTTAATTAGGCGCGCACACAGATGGTCGCTGAAATTTTTAGTAAGGCTTAATCTGGCCTCTAGCACTTCTAACACACTGGTACCTGAATTTTTGTGCACATTTTTTAACTGTATAGTGTCTCAGCTGTAATTTCATCCATGGTGGGATTTTATCGATAGGGTTCAAATAAGGTACAATGACTTGTCCTTGAGCCCCCCAAAAACTCGTGAGATATAGCTATAGTATACTTTATTTCAAACGGTCTTTACTATATAAATCATAAAGTATTATAATCAAAGCCTTGCCTCAATTCATCTCAGAATATCAGAATATGTAAGATTTAAATTGGATATCTGTCTATAGAGGAGCCCCCCGAATGACTTTATCAACATGCAGTGGCAGTAAACTTGAAAATTCGGATCATTATAATTAAGTTACTTGATCAAGTAAAAACAAGTATCTTTAAATTTTAAACAAAATCTAGAAGCCCTAGAATATCGACTGCGGGAAAACTCTAGTATATCTAAAAGCTAATTGAACTGAGCCGCATTAATCAACTATACCTAATATCTTTTTTAATTTGGACTATAGTTCAAAATAGACATGGTCTTAACTACTTTATTACATGGGACTAGCTTGATATTTGACAGCCACCTTTTTATAATTGCCACATACATCATTAGTTCTGATTGAGTACGGTTCAGTTATATTGAGAGTCAGACTGCTCCATGAAAGATCTAATTTTAAGGCTTCCCGTTGTTTCATACAGCACAAAAGGCGGGGAAAAAAAATCTTTTTGTGATCCAGCTATATATATAGCCTGTCGGTGATGCGTACGTTGCAGCGAGGATCGTGAAATTTTGTTCCCCTCCGGTTTGTACAATTTAAATTTTACCCCAGCATTTTTTTAATAGTTTAATTCTAATACTGCTAAATTTACAGCCCTTTCTTTACCTATAATTGATACAAACACAGTGGTCTAATTAACTTACATTTTAGAAGCATGATGCATCCGAATCATTGATTTCTATACCAAAACAATACCAGCGCACCAGCAAAATACAACTATAGTTGTACTAAAAAGTGTGAATCAATTTAACAATTCTATAAACTATTCATCCGAATTCCCCGCATTTTTAATACCTCCCCCCAATAGATATAAATACCAAGTCAAATTTCTCCAGATATATATATCACAAAAATATTTTTATTTCTATTTTTATTTATAATCAATTAGCTAAAAGTACCAAAAAATGTCATTACCAACTACACAAATCGGGTATAAAATTACTCAAAAACCAAAAGTTCATTTGAAAAAATGTGAAATTCCAGTTCCACAACCAAAACCAGATGAAATTTTATTAAAAGTTGCAGCAGCTGGTATGTGTCATTCAGATTTACATATTTTAAGTGGTGAAAATCCAACAGTTCGAGAATATGTTATGGGCCATGAAGTTGCTGGAACTGTGGTACAAGTAGGTGCATCATTGGATCCTAAAGATTACCCAGTTGGTAAATTATATGCACTACATGGTACAAATAGTTGTGGTACTTGTTTACCATGTCGAGCCGGGATTGATAACCATTGTACAACAAAGGATAATTGGTTTGGATTAGGTGTTGATGGTGGGTATCAAGAATATATTGTTGCACCTGCTAGATCATGTATTGAAGTTCCATCAAATGTCAGTGCTGAAGTTGCTGCTGTTACAACTGATGCAGTTTTAACACCTTATCATGCTATTAAAAGAGCTCAAATTAATGCTTTAACTAAAGTTTTGATTATTGGATTAGGTGGGCTAGGTATGAATGCATTACAAATTTGTAAAGCATTGGGTGCCAATGTAATGGTTCATGATCTAAGACCTGCTGCATTAGAAAAAGCTAAAGAATTGGGTGCTGATGAATTATTAACTGAATTACCAAAGGAACCATTGTTTGTTGATGTTGTATTGGATGTTGTTGGTGCTAATGCTACTTTTGATGCGGCTCAACATCATATTCGTCCACAAGGTACTGTTGTCCCAATGGGATTGGCCAGTTCGTCGCTGGTTATTGACGCACACTATGCTTCAATGGCTGAAGTACAAGTGGCTTGTACTTTTTGGGGTACTTCTGCTGAATTGACTGAATCTTTAGATTTGGTTTCAAGAGGTTTAGTTAATCCTCAAGTTGAAACTGCCCCATTTGATGATGTTCCAGGTTATTTGGAAAAATTACATAAGGGTGAAATCAAATCTAGATTGGCTTTTGTCCCAAAAAATTAGTACCTTTAAATTATTATTTTATAGATTATGATTGTTAATGATTTTTTGAAAAAAAATAAAAAAATTCATGCGCTTTTGTGCGTTGTCGTAGCTGAGCCTATTAATTATAGTATTTGTAACGAAATAAGTACTTGTACCTGATACCTTAATGATGTGTGATATCAGTTTGGTTAATAATGTGAATAACAATACATAGATATATAGTGGTTGTATAGCACAATGACGGTAATATATATCTATAGATATATAGTGGTTGTATAGCACAATGACGGTAATATATATCTATAGGTAAAGACTCTTAAATGTTAAGTGAATTATTATAAAAATGTTCTTACGAGTAAATTAAACGCGTACAATTTTTGAAAAAGAACTATTAGATCCATCTTACGTTATAATCGATATATCGGTTCTCCGGATTTTATCGCTTATTTTTAACTTGGGTTTTGATTAAATTGCGAATGATTAACTCAAGCTTGGATTTATAAACTTTTAACTCAAGCATTAAATATTACAGTTTAAGCAGATTAAAACATTTTCAATTTTATCAATTAAGCAACTAATCCTTTACAATACTAACCAATTTTAATTATATATCATCAATCAACGATAACATCAGATTTGGTGCAAGAAAAAAAACAACAGCCGCACTTAATATAGGAACTCCGTCATCGCTGCACTTCCAAAGTACTTAGCTTATGTAATCCCTGAACACGTAGAAAAAAAAAGTATTAGCGCGCCTCAAAATTTTCTTCCCTCTGCTCCCAAGTTAACGAAAAAAAAAAAAGAGACAACCATTGAAAAAAAAAAAAAAATTTCACACGATCTATTCTAACCTCATAAAGTATACAACTAATAATGGCCACATTAACTAAACAATCATGGGCAGATGACGATGATGTCCTTCCACCACAAGAAGTTATTCAAAACAATGATGGTACAAAAACTGTTATTTCATTCAAATTCAATGAAGCTGGTAAAAAAGTCAAAGTTACACAAACCATCAAAACCGTCAAAACACAAGAAAAAGTTAATCATAATGTAGCCGAACGGAAAAAATGGGCAAAATATGGTGCGGAAAAAGGACATGGAGCAGGTCCAAATAGTGTTACAACTTCAGTCGAACCTGATGTTTCATTTAAATTAAGTATTGCAAGTACAACCAAAACTGAAGAACCAGAAGTTGCACCAGAACCAGTTGTTGATGCAACAATTTCATGTAGAATTTGTTCAGGTGCACATTTCACATCCAAATGTCCATATAAAGATACTTTGGGTGTACCAGAAGATAAATCTGCTACTGCTGCAGGTGCTGATGCAACAGCTGCTGCTCCAGTTCCTGCTAAGACAGATTCAACTGGTAAATATATTCCACCACAATTACGAGCAGGTGCTACACCAAAGATTATTGATAGAAATAGAGATGATCAAGAAAACTTCACATTAAGAGTTTCTAATTTAAGTGAGGATGTTTATGAAGATGATTTGAGAGCATTGTTTAGTAATTTCGGTAGAGTTGCAAGATGTCATGTTGTTAAAGATAGAGAAACTGGTAGACCAAGAGGTTTTGCATTTGTTAGTTTTGATACTATGGCTGATGCTGAAAGAGCTCGTGATAAATTGAATGGTTTTGGTTTAGAAAATTTAATTATGACTGTCGAATTTTCCAAAAAATAAGTTTCATTTATTGGTATAGATTTATTAAAGTTTGGTAAATGTGTGCGACAAGAGGAAGGGGAAAAAAAAGATGTGTGCAAAAGTTTATTTAAATTATTATGACATAAAAAGAGTAGAAACTTTGCTTTATTTAATTTTAACTCATTGAACTATTAAAGTTGTAAATTGTAAATTTTTTTTTAATAGAATGTAGACTTGTAGAAATGGAGTGAATGGAATAAATGGAGAATGAATTATTTATATATTTCGTTATTGGTTCATGGGTTAGCAGGAGCCGGTAGAGGGTTAGATGAAGGATCAATAGGTGGATGCTTACAACAAGAATCTTTTCGTAAACAATTCAACTTATTTGGTAATGATTCAGAAATTGCTAATAAGAAAAGTAATATAGCATCAATGGTAGATTTGGGGTGTATTTTGGGATGTATTTTGGCAATTTTTATAAGTGATAGATTAGGTAGAAAAAAAACTTTTCAATTTATGTTAGTATGTTGGTTAATTGGAGTTATTATTCAAATCACAACTTTTGGTGATTCAATGGCTCAATTGTTAATTGGTAGGCTTATTTCTGGGATTGGATTGGGGATAAGTGCCGTTACATGTCCAGTTTATCTTACTGAAGTTGCACCAGCTCAAAGAAGGGGGTTATGCTCATGTTTGTTTAGCGCAAGTGTTTATATTGGTATAACAAGTGGATATTTTTGTAATTGGGGTACAAGCAATCATGTTAATGGTAGAAATCAATGGGTTATACCATTATCAATGCAAATTATATTAGGTGGGACATTATTTTTTGCAAGTTTTTTCACTTTAGAAAGTCCAAGATGGTTATTTGAAGTTGGTGAGAATGAAAAGGGGATTAGAAATTTAGCCATGATAAGACAATTAAGTATAAGAGATGTTGCATTTAGTGAAGAGTTGAGTCAGATTTATGCCCAAGTTGCCCATGATAAAGAACTTCAACATGAAAAAACATCCAGATTTGCTGTATTTAAAACAATTTTTGGGGTTGCTAGTATTAGAATCCGATTTATTATTGCTGGTTTAGTACAACTATTTGGTCAATGGAGTGGATCTGGATCAGTTACTTTATATGCTCCAGATATGTTTCGATTAGTTGGATTGGAAAATAAAAATACTGTAATGTTAGCAACATCAATGTTTGGTGTGGTGAAAATATGTTCATCAATCTTTTGTATGTTTTTTATTATTGATAGATTAGGAAGAAAACGAGCATTATATCTTGGGGTATGGTGTCAAATGGTATCATTATTTTTCATTAGTGGGTTTATATGTGCTAAAGAGCATTTTGGTGAGATTCATTCAGTAAAACAAGCTGGAGTCGCATCTATTGTGATGCTTTATATTAATGGGGTAGGTTGGAGTATGGGGTATAATTGTGTTCAGTTTTTAATAGGATCTGAAATGTTCCCATTATCTGAACGAGCAATGGCATCAGCATTGACTACAATTTTACATTATGCTTTTTTATATGCGTGTGCTAAGGCAACACCATCAATGTTGGTTCAAATGAATGAGTGGGGTACTTTTTTATTGTTTGGGTTTGTTTGTTTAGTTGCATTGGTGTTTATTTATTTTATGGTCCCAGAATTGACTAAAATGAGTTTGGAACAAATTGATCAATTATTTGAATGTAAATGGTATAAAATTGGAAGATTATCAAAGGCCAATCAAAAAAAATTGAGGTTATTAGAAAATGAACAAGGATTGGTAGAAAATGAGAGTATAGGGACTAGTGGAGGAGATAGTAATGCTGTCACTGTTTTGGGAGATAATAATAATGATTGTGATGAAGCAGCAAGTTTAGAAAAAGAAAAAAATGTTCAAAAAATTAGAAAAACTAGTGTTTAATGTAAACAATGTATGGTATTATAAATAAATTGAACTTTGGTACGTACTAGGTAGTATATCATGTGCCTAAGCTTCTCTTATATATAGGATTAGGCTGTTCTTATAGATGTTTGACTATTAGTGGCAACTAATTGTCAAGTTCACTTTTATGATAATAAAAATAAGCAACAAAAGCCTGGGTTTCATCTAGTGCGGCTTATGTGAAACATGCTACCGGTACATTATTCTTTGAGTATGATATCGATCTCGATGTCAACTCTATTGTAAGATGTGATTTGCGCTTGCTAATTGTAAGGTATCTGCCATTCACGTCATTAGGACCAGCCAAGCGAGACTTCATTTATTTACAAGCCAAGGGGCGCCCTGGAATGCTTAACATCTTGAAAGTAATGAAACACCTTGGTATATCTAATTAATCGTTTACTCCGTTTAAGCACCATACATTGGATCATGAATTGGTTTTAACGTTAAAACTCAGTCGTAGTCAAAAGAATGCGTTTGTGAGTAGTACTGGCATTGAATAACCCTTCTTCAGTTAGTAGTTTAGCAGAGTATCTTCCAGAATAGTTATTTTAGTAGAATCATTAGGAATTTGCTCAATCAACATATTTAACCAACGACCCTCTTTATCTGTATAATTCAAAGCATATATCTCAGCTTTACAAGATGATTAGGATACTTAAGTTTGCTTGAATTCTTACTCTTCTATAATAATAAGCAACCATCTAACATAGAAACATAACAAGAAATCGATTTTCTACCCTTTTGAGCAGAAGTAGTTGTTCAAATTATCTTCTTTTCTAGTAAATTTCCAGATGATATGCTGGAAAATTAATCTATTAAGGGTAAGCTTCTTTCTTCTTTTTATTTAACTTATTCTTCTTTGCTGTAGATAGTGTAGATTCATTAGATGTACTAGTTCGAGATTCAATTGCTAGATCTTCAAGAGTATCTTTAGCAGCATATGCAATCTTATCAAATGTATCCGTGTCGGAATTATGCTGTGCTATAAACATCCTAGCTGCTTCATTACTCATATTAGCTAATGCACCATGACTAGAAGTTTTCATTTCCAACACCAGCTCTATCCTCTTTGTACCGGCCATCAGAATCAAATGCACATACACTCCAAAGAAATTCAACCCATACATGAAATCCAACTTCATATGTAGTTGTAGATGTATTATTGGAGTTTCCTTTATCTGATTATTATAATCCTTTTGGAAAGCTCCAATACTGTCGCTAATAGTCTTTTTTTGCAAACTCTTTACTAACTCCAAAAGCAAATTAATTTGACTTTTAATTTATCTATGATATTAAAGCTATTAGTTGCAATGATAGGTACAGCTATACCGACTGATAATACAAAATTTCAACAAATTAATCTATACGGTTTCTTCATCAAAAGGTCAGAAATTTCTATACATGTATAAAAATTCTGTTTATATTTAATTCAACCGTACTCATATTTACACTAGTTGTGCTCAGGTTTACATACAGTTGTGGTCATCTAAATATTTTGACATAAAATTTACTTGATACTGAATCACCAACCCAGTCTAACTAATAACCATTGAATACCTGATTTAGTTTATGCAGGGTCCTGTCATTAATCCATGTGTACTCTGTGGCAATAATATAAAAGAAACCATGCGTTGTTAAGAAGATTTGTATGAAAACATAAGGTATATGTATATGGTATCAATTAACCAATTTATTGATTGCAATTGATTGATGGACCAGCTAGCTGTTTTTTTTTTTTTTTTCATATTCGTGTACACGCTTTGAGATAAATGTTAATTTTCTACCAAGTACCACTCTATAGATCAATCCGCATCAAAGGTGGAAATTTAATTAAACATCTGCTCTATTTTCAAACAGGCACCTACATCATAGTATACCTTGAACCCGCTTTCATATCCGTTACAATATTGAAATCCACATTGTATCCATATATTGCGTTCTAGTTAATAGCATCTACTGTGATTTTCCAATAAATTGCAATGGTTTCTAAATGCACGTATAACCTTATATCGTCCATATGTGCACACATGCTAGTATTCTATGGTATGCATGCATGTAAATATTAAATTTAATCATATTAATTAATTGTTGAGGCTTTTATAGATATACCCGTTATACACCAAATGGACAAATGATATATATCCAGAACAACTATATATATTTGGATATTATGCAACACCTATTGTAAATTGATTCAAACAGTCTCTATAATTAAAGTATTTATATAGCTATATATATATATTAATATATACACTATTGCAGCTGAAAGACCAAACTCCAATTACATTTATTAATTATATATATCTTTTTTGATCACGGTACAGGGCCTCCTATCAGATCTAAAACAGAATCAATTGTTGTTGACGCCTTTGACGGTATTTTCCGCGGAAAAAAATCGACAGTATTGACTGATATTGACTGAATGGATCTACTTAGGCCTTGTACAAATGCATATTTATACATCCATGTATAAAGTCATACAAATAATCCCTATCCATATAATATACTATACTATGCATTTGAACTAGCTAATTAAATAAACTGCATGATCATCTTTGAGGTTAAGGATACGACAATTCCACTTCTGGTAGCGGTATTACATGTATACATAACATTCACAAATCATGATTTTCATCCATTATTCTATTATACGTATCGAGTGCGTTCACGCACGAAATTAGGGCTTACTGTATGAGGTTAATTAGCTGAAGAATCAATCTACCGGACATAAGCTTCAGCTCATTAATATATATATTAATTCAATTGCATGCATCTATGAGCATACAATCTATGATGGGTACCATGGCTGCGGTACCAGTGGTGGATACCATGGTACAGCATTCGTTGAACTCTAATTAGTTAATATCGACGCGTTGTAACTAATTATTATCAATCTAATTAACGACTATCCAATAATTTAAAAGATTACCTCATGATCACAGATGCTTATGAAAGGCATTAAACTAATGGGAAATTTGAACATATGCATAAACCCATGGCAGGATTTATTCGAATCCCATCATAACAGAGATTGACTTGTTCCCAAATAATTAGATTAAGTGGTGGTTTAGATCATCATTGCTTCAATTTAGCTCCCAAACTAACATTTCATTCAAATATATTGATTTTTTTGAAACCGAGATACATAATAACTATTCTTAATTCATCAATCAATTCCTCTAATTTAAATTGCAAGAACATCAGAATGAATTCGCGATTTATGATCCTACTTATTTTTTGCTTCGATAAAAAATGTTAGTAAAAAGAAACTTCAAATTAAGCAGCGTAGATCTTTTACTTAACCGGTCGTCTACAGTAACTAAGCGCTGAGATGATCTTCTCTTTCTCTCCCCGAGTCTCTTAGAACCACTTAAGTTTTGGAGCATCCATCAATAAAAGGCTTAAAAGTTCTTAAGCTGATAGTAACTACGGCCTGAATATTCCGATATTTTTTAGACGTTGGGAACAACCGTACGCGTACTGCAGCCATGGTACTTAGTCATGCTTGAAAAGCGGGGTAATCAGAAATTGTTTTACGCAAAACCGGATTAAAATTTACTTTTGCTGAGTTGCAGGGAACTTTTTTTTTTTATGAAGAGTAGTTTTACCCCTCATTTTTTGTTACCCTTACTTAGCAAGTAATTTTGATATATATTATAAACAAAAGTTAACTATAGAATTTATCTCTAGTTTAGATTTGATCAATGAATACTTTATCATGGGTTTCACTAAAGTCGAGCTATTGTTTATATATAATATTATATATTCTGGCACAGAGGTACTGAATTGTGAAATGGTAATCAATAGCAGGATCGATGGCTGTAACGGTCCGAAAATTGATCAATTAAATAATAATATCTAGCTTTTAGCATTTGAATCAGTGCTAGCTAAATCAATGCTAGCTAAATCAATGATAGTACTCAATCAGCACCTGATATCGCCATTTATAAGATCTTCGAATTTAAACTTAAATCCATTGGACTAATCGACGTACAAGTAAATTGGCGGACCACTCGATCGTCATCTTTATATGGCCATGGCCCTATAATTATATATAATCCATGAATATTTTTAGCGTAACTGATTATTTAGTTTATCCTTATAAATCGAACTATTACAAGAGTATCAAACGGTTGAAAATTACACTAAAACCAATAAAGATCAATAATAAAACATTCTTTTTTTATGGTCTCAAAAAGGGAATGGATGGTGGGGTTGAAAATTTTTGGAACACAACAATTTTTATAAAAGTTTTTGTTTTATCGATTTATTAATTTTTCCCACGCCACATGCCACCCGCCTTGTATGCATGGTACAAGCCTAGGTGGGGGTACATTTTGCAGTACAATTTGTGACCCCACGATCCCCTATCAAAGATACTGCCAAATTACCCCTTCCAATTCCAATTTGGCTATGGTAAACTTATTTCTAGAAGGGTATAAACGAGTTAATACAACGGGGTAATAGATATTGAATTGATCGTCCGCTCTAGCTAACGATGATCGTGATTAGATTGCGTCCGAGCATGTATCATCCGGATGGATACAAAGTATAAGTTGGTGGGGGTTATAAACAAATGAGGCACCCCCCCGTCAGGGGCTTGATGCCTTCAAAGTAGATTCTTCAACCCGCCTGTTTGATGAGTGCTATCACCCATAAATTATTTCATGAGCATCCGATAATCTAGAATTATTGTAATAAAGTAGTTTAAACTAATAGTGTAAGCTTGTGAATGCATGTGTTTGTTGAGGTGGGTGCAATTACCTCCACCTGCTTTAATGATATACCATCGCAGTTGTCCATTAGACTTGATGATCTAAGCAATATTTGATTATAGGCTAAACTTGCCATTGCTATGGTTCTATCCGGATAGAGGCTTAGTTTTTAGTTATAAGTTGTTGAAACACTTTGAATTTAAACCAAATTTGGGCCAACTATCTATTGAATGTTTTGGCATATTTTTAGGTATTCATTGGATGGATTCAAAACTTGACGGACTAATGGTGGGATATACTTGGTATATCATCAATTGCCCATTGTTTTTAGAGTTTATAATTTATACAAGTGGCTTACAATCTTCTAATGAAAAGTTCTTAACTCATTTCGAAATAATTAGAATCCTAGCCCTTGAAGTTTTACAGCTGTAATTTGATTTCAGTTTTTAGTATTTAAATTTGTTGATAAAATTGTACAAGTACTCAATAATCCAGCTAATCAGATTCCTGCAGATGGCCTGTGAACACATAAGAATTCTTAAGGTAGAATCTAATACATTGAACTGAAAAACTACTAGTTCTCTATAGCCAGCAATAAGTTTAACTAACAAAACAAACTTGCATGTCGATGTATGGAACTTGTGAATACAAACTTAATATATCAACAAGCACATACAACATCTACATAAAATAATTAGTTAATACATGTATAAAAAAATACACATACCCTGTAGTTCTTCATAACGTTCTTAGAACCTCTAATAATTATACGTATACTATATAGTAAGTTTGTCATTTCAGCTGAGTCACAGTCATGAAATGACAATAAAACTATACTGAACTGAAAACTGGTACTAAATGCTAATAACTCTTTCATATATGTTCATATTAGTCTTTACCCTTTTAACCAATTGTTAGCCGGAAATATCAGGATCATTAAATTTTATAATTATTAATTGCAATATTGCAATATTCAGTATGTAAACTATTACATATTTTTTATTGATAATCAAATCAGCCACAATCCATCATGCATAATCATCGTAGTATCCATAGTACATCCTTAAAAGCGAAATTTTCTTGAGTTGATCCCTTTCTGAATTTTACAGATAACCGCCCTTAGCCTAGGATATTATAATGACGTCTATATTAGGAACTAGCCTTAACGGTTTCCATTATATATATTACAATATGACTTTATTAACACTGATAAACCCATTATTTCATGCACACGTAACCCAATGTTGATTTGAAATTTTTTTTTTTCGAAATATATCCATCTACATCAAATTAAAGTCCGGATATCTGAGTACCTGTAACCCTGAATTATGTTCAATTGCGCACGGTATCTTCAATCCATTAGTAATTAATATATAGTAAAAATCGATTGCCGGATTAACTATTGGGTATATATCTACAATTATCTGATGAATATTTTAACGGTTTTTTGGCATTTGTTAGATATCTCGATATATGGGATCAACTGAATATCTGTATGAAATATTACATCGGTCTAACGCTACCATCGAGACCTGAGTAATTTCTTCAAATTCTTCATTTCATCAATCAATTGGCATCATCGATAGTTAATTGTAAGAGATATGTACAGCTTGAATCAAAAATGTAATACTTGAACCATCTTTATATCTTCACGACTGAGAGCTAATAAATTGCAATGGAGTTAGCAAAATTATAGCAAACTGTCAACGTATCTATCAGAGATATATAGTTTAGCTATACCTTTACCAATTATTATATTGTAAGTATTGAGTTCAGATCAAACTTCAGAAATTGGTAGTATAACATTTCAAGTAAGCAGACCGCAAAAACCCGCGGAAAAATAAATATCCCATCTTAGATTGAATGCAGAAATAATCCCATAGTGTCTCGAGGCGTAATTATTTGTTGAGCAGTTTTAACATCTCTACTCAGTTTCAGAAAATGACCATGAATAGTTCAACTCAATCAATCCATTTTTTCCAACTAAGACACACCACAAATTTGAGAATTCCTCGAGTGGAACAATCAAGTTTAGCTAATCTCTCAACCCAGAACATTGATTCTAAAAACCGGCCAAATTTAGGCATATCAACTAATACCGCACGCTTGAGCAACCAAATGCGTGGGCTCCAGATCTCGAGCTGTAGGTTTTACCCCGCACTAGCTACCAAAATCCCCCCCGGCTAACGCCAACCTCAAACATGATGATTCGAATTAATCCCCCTCCAATTAAACAAATTTTTTTTTTTGAAATTTTAAGCCATGCTATTGAAGCTTATAACCTTTTTTTTTTTTTTTTTTTTTTTTTTTTTTTTTTTGGTTCTTCCAAATCAATGATGTCTATCTTTCAGTATTGGAAAGTCTTACCTTAACTATAGTTACTCCAAGTACCAGTGGTAACTGCTAGCACCATCCCATTTCTTATAACAATGGCCGGCCAAACTAAGCAAGCAGTAACTTTTCATTCATTAGTTACTGGTACTCAGAAAGATTATTGGAGTCTAAGAATCTGCAATCATCATGCATCGATGAATATTAGAATTACATCAACTGGATTGGTTATAAACTACTCCACCATTCACGCATTGGTAATCCTGGAGCATACTTACCCCTCATTTTTTTTACAAATTTTTTTTTTTTCTTACGGAGAAATATTGACAAATTGAGAAACAATTATTGCATTTACTAGCACTACCCTGATCTGATCTCATCGACTTCTATCAGAGTTTTTAAAAAAATATATAAATAAGACCTGACTTGCCCTTTTTTATTATATATATATATAATCCAATTCTTTTTCTTACTCTCTTTTTCTAAACAATTATTGCATAGACAAATAGAATAAAGATGGTGTACAACAAACCAGAAACAACACAAGTTGAAAACATTGGAACCGTTGAAAACATTGATAATGCTGATGTTGAAAAAGGTATCAACAATGAAAATACTAACCCTGCCGACATTGCATCAATTACCGATAAAGATTATGTTGAAGATGCAAGAGTTACAGATCCAAAAGCAGAAAGAAGATTAGCATTAAAATTAGATTTACATATTTTACCGTTTATTTGTTTAATGTATTTATTTAATGCATTAGATAAGGGGAACATTTCAAATGCAAAAGAAGATGATATAGAAAAAGATTTGAATATGTTACCAAGTCAATGGAATATTTTGATGTCAATTTTTTATATTCCATTTGTTTTATTTGCATTACCATTATCATTTGTTATTAAAAGATTCAGTGCTGCTAATGTTATTCCAATATTAATGTTTTCATTTGGTGCTTTATCATTATTATGTGCTAGTGTATTTAATTTTGAAGGCTTAATGGCATTAAGATGGTTTTTAGGATTGTGTGAATCTCCTTTTTTTCCAGGTATTGTTTGGTATTTAAGTACTTTTTATAGAAGAGGGGAATTGGGTAGAAGATTAGCATTTTTTTATGCTGCTGCTAATGTTGCAAATGCATTTTCTGGTTTATTAGCTTATGGATTATTTCAAATTAAAGGAAGTTTACATGGATGGCAATATTTATTTTTAGTTGAAGGTGCATTAACAGTTATTATTGCTGTAATTGCTTATTGGTATTTACCAAGATCAATTGAACAAGCAAAATTTTTCAATGAAGATGATAAAGCATTAGCATTTCATAGAATTCAAACTGATAGTACAGCAGTTGTTGGTGAAAATGTCCCATTTAAAGAAGCATTTTCAGTTTTTAAACATCCAGTTACTATTATTTGGTTAATTATTTCTTTCTGTGTTGGTGTCCCAATTAATTCTATTAATAATTTTGGTGTTCAAATTATTAATCAAATTTTATCAAATCAAGGTAACAACTCAACCACAATGGCAAATTTATTATCAGTTCCAAATAATATTTTTGGAGCTATTTGTTTATTAATTTTTGCTTATGCAAGTGATAAAACTGATATTCGATCAATTTATATTATTATTTCTTTTATTTGTACTTTAATTGGGTTTATTGTTTATTATTGTTTGGATCCTTCAAACATGGCAGGTTCATATATTTCTGTCTTTTTGATGTGTATGGGTGGTAGTTCTTCATCAGTTATTTTGGTTACTTGGTATAATAATAATACTCCAGGTGAAACTAAACGAGCTGTTTTGTCTGCTGTTGGGATTCCATTATCTAATTGTGCAGGTTTGGTTTCTTCAAATATTTTTTTAAATAGTGAAGCAAGTCAACGATACCCAACTGCTATTATTACTACTGGCTGTTTCTCTGGTGCTGGGATTGTATTAACTACTGGGGTTTTATTATACATGTTATGGGATAATAAACGAAGAAATAAACAACAAGGTGTTAATTGGACTTTTAAAGATGTTAGTACTGCTATTATGGCTGAAGGTCCAAGTAATCCAAATTTTAGATGGTACTTGTAACTTTTTTTTTTTCAAGTATACTGTTTCTGCATATGTATGATTATTTATTATTTAACGAATTTTGTTTATGACCTTTTATATAATCTTTTTTTTTTTTTTCCTCGCATCTAGTGCACCATAGTATTTCTGTAGAATTACTATTATAATATATAATAGTTGTATTAATTTATAGGACTTTATATATCAGCAAGTTATAACATTTGAATTACATTGAGAGCTTCCTAATTAAAGCATTCTGCTTATCTGATAATACCACAGAATTTCTAGGATATAAGTATAATCAAGGGCTAAATAATAAATATATAATTGTACATGGTTTGCTCGAGTATAAAGCTAACATTTCATCTACGTCTAATAGATTTTCCAATATTCGGATCTCGACCTCCGTAAGTCGCGCTCACTAAGACTTTATGTGGGGGTACTTGAAGTAGTTTCAGATCGGTGGTATCACCTTAACAAGGTAACTCACCGATGCAAGCACTAAACTTGAAACCAACCTTCAAAATTTATCACCACACAAAAAAATTACACTGCAACAAACAAACGGTGATAAGAAAAAAAAAAAAAAAAAACTTAGAGGACTCACCTATTATAAGAAGAAATGAGTGACGACACTACTAGCCAACCGCAAGTAGTACTGGTAGAGCGGCCATCAATGATCAAACAGACACGATTATTCCTCCACTCAGCTCAAATAGAATACTTGCGATTCCACTCAAAATTCAATGGGTCAACGCTAGATGAGGTACGTATAACCGCATTCACCCATACGTTTGAAATTGCCAAATTGTTCAGTTTCCCAATGAAAACAATATCAACTGCAATGAACTTATTTCAACGAACATTGTTATACAACCATGTCAACTCAGTTTATGATTTAATCATGGCATGTGTGTTTGTATCTGCCAAAATCGAAGATACCCCTAAAAAGGCATTAGATATCGTTCAAGCATCATATACAATTCGAAAGTTAGGTCAAGTATCTCCAGATGATCCAAAGAAAAGAGCAATTTTGGGATTGGAAAGATGGATTATGGAAACAATGGGGTTTGACTTTAGATTTAGACAAACTCATGATTATATTATCCCAATTGCTAAAAATGAACCAGATAAAATACCAAAACAAGTTGCCAAAACTGCTTGGAGTATTGTGACTGATACTTTGATTAGTGATGTTATTTTAAGTTATCCTGCTCACACTATTGCATTTGCTTGTATTGTTTTGGCAGCTAAAGTGGAAAATATAGATATTTTCCCAATTAATCAGCAATATTATAATACTGATAGAGTATCTGTTACTGCTATTTTGTATGAAATGGTATCTTTGTATAGTAGGACAAGTCATACTGAATTGGGGAAATATTGGAGAGATGAAAATTGTTTGCTGCAATGGAAGAATCAGTTTGGTAAAGAAATTAAAAAGCAACAAGTTACTGAAGAATTGGTTAGTGGGATTAAACCTAGAGATAATAAATATGATCCAAAAGGATGTATTAGGTTTGTTTTGGATTGGGAATTGGATCATGTTGAAGGAGAATTGATTACTTAGTTGTTTTTTAAGGTTTTGTTATTAATAATTAACATGTTACCTATCGATTCAGTTTTTACTTTAATACTTGCATTGAAACTGCCTTTGAGATGGTTGTTTTGATTGTTGTTGAGTTATTGAAAACTTTATCTTAGCCATCATAGGTTTAATTATGTTTTTTTTTGTATTGTTAGGATATATCCAGATGGACCAAACTTGACGATAACAAAAAATCGTGATATAATCAGTGTTTACTAAAATCGATAAAATATTTTTATCAAGCCCGGCCTTGATAGTTATATTACTTTCTTGGATCAATCTGTTTTTAACTGCTTTGAAACAACCTTTTAAAAAGTATCATGGTTTATCAAGTGTTTATTTAAACAGTGGCTAGATTGACAATATAAGTATTTTGCATTTTTAACTGAATACTAACTTAAATACTATGATAAAATCATGATGCTTCAACTACATAACTTTTATATCTATTAGCTCTCATTGGATCTTTAACAATCAACTTATCCAACAGCTGCTTAACATTTTTTGAATCTACTGGTTCGAATCTCTTTAAACACTGATAATAATCCACCAAACTAATCATACACCATTTATTATCCTCTTCTAAATCATACAAATCCTCAATTGATTTGATTTCTTGTTTCAAAATCTTAAGAAACTCATCATCATCCAGTTTGACCAAATCATCATGTTGTAAAACTAGCCAATGATGATACAACCAACAACTTTGATCATCTGGATCAGTATACAGCCCTTGCCTAACATACTCCAATTCATTCATCAAAACTTTTTTATTTTCATCATTGTTAGAACCGTTGGCCATACTAATCAATAATTTAGTTCGATTATGCCATGCACTAAAATTTGAAAAATTATTATTAATCTTTGATGTAGTATATGCTAATTCCTCTTCATTCATACTCTTACCTAACGATTTTTCTAACTTAGCAACAACAAATCTTCTATAATGCCACCCATGATAATTCCTACTATCCAATTCTAACATTTTGGAAACTAATTTTAGTTCCATTTGCCAGTTTGGTAATGGCTGACTTTCTAAGCACCATCTTCTATGATTCCAAATCCAATATACTTTGGGGAAATGTTTCAATCTATCCATAATAAACATCAATTCATTATTAAAAAAATCGTTTTTTGCATCTTTTGAAAGTTCATTAATTAAACTTTGCATAATTTCTCTTCTATAATTCCAGACAGTGTAACTTTCTGGGTTTAATGCAAGGACTTTAGTAGTTAATTGTAATGCTTCATTATCTTTTTTACCTTCTGATCGCCAGTTTCGATACCGATTCACTAATGTATTGTAATTTTTTATTTGAATCTCTTCTCGAGCTTTTCGTTTTGACTCTAGTTCTTCACTGGTGACTTTTTTTCTGCCGTGCTGCATTGTTTTTTTTTTTTTTTTATATATATTATGATTTTGTTGTACCAGTAATTTTGTGGGTTTTTATGTGCTTCTATTTTATCTCTTTTTATTCGATTTTTTTATCCCAAGATTGTTAAGTTTGATGTATTATATGTATTTTTTGGCTAGGATATTTTAAAAAAAAAAAAAGTTAAATATCGTCACTTTGAAATAATCATGAATCAGTATTAGTGTAAACTCCAGAAAGTAGCTGGTTCTCACTTATAATATTGGATCTGCTGTGGTTACAAAAGTTGATGATGCAAATAACTGGAAGCGTGCAATTCAAAAACTAAAAAAATTCCCAACACCAAAAATAACCGTGATGTTTATTTATAAAAACACCAATTTTCACGGTACCAAAATTAATTTCTATCAAACTACAATACATTCAATCAATTTCTAAACTTACGAGGCCATCATATTTTCTTAATACTATTTAATCGTTTGTTAACAAATCATAGCGTATTTCTCCTTTCATTGCATTATCAACACAAAATCACAAAAAAAAAAGCCATGTCTGTCGCGCCGCCACGATCAACCGGTCCAAAAGTTAGTAGTACCGCACCAAAACCACCAACCAGATCAAACCTACCTTTGAAAGGTTCATCAAGACTAGTAGCAGAATTCTTTGAATACAGCATCAATAGTATTTTATACCAACGAGGGATCTACCCACCCGAAGATTTCACTACAGTTCGAAAATATGATTTGAACATGTTAGTATCAATTGATAGCGAGGTAAAATCATATATTAGAAAAATTCTAGGTCAATTACACCGATGGTTGGTTAATGGAAAGATTTCGAAATTGGTGATTGCAATTACAAGTAAAGATACCGGTGAAACTATGGAACGATGGGAGTTTGGTGTAGATGTTCTCACAGCGGGGGGTGGTGAAGAAAATAATGATGGAAGAGAAGTGGAAAGTAAACCACAAGCAGAGATTCAAAAAGAAATCCAGTCGATTATCAGACAACTAACAGCATCAGTAACTTTTTTACCAGAGTTGGAAGGAAGGTGTACTTTTAATGTACTGGTTTATGCTGATAATGATGCGGATGTGCCTCAAGAATGGGCTGATGGGGACCCAAGATTGGTGGAAAATGCTGAACAGGTCAAATTGAGAAGCTTCAGTACTGATGCTCATAAAATTGATACTCTTGTAGCATATAAACTAGGGGAGTAATAGATACAATCTTTTTTTGAAATCAGGTTATTACTATATGAATGTACTGTCAGAGTTATAGAAAAAACTCAAACTGAAGAAATGAAAAAAAAGAAAAGTGTATGATGTATATTGTGATGATGATTGATGAAACGGGTAGTTACCGAATGAATATTGTGGAGAGCATATGATGACGATTTCTGATAATATTATAATGATGAGCATTAATGGAAAAAAGCCTGTTCTACATGGTTGGTACTTGTCGAGGGGCGGTTACTAAGTATTAAGTTAAAGTATTAAAAACTCGAGTTATAATCGCGTGCTTTGAAAGCTTTGCCTCTTTCTGTATATTTTTTGTAACTAATACGGTTAGTTTTGTGTTGTAGATTAATATTGATTTTTTTATCGCAATAGGTGTAATTATGTGACTCAGTAAAGCAATAGAACTATTATAGGCATGCAACATTGTAAGTATAGCAAGTGTTAACTAATTACCATCTTGAATATTCAGATGTTCCATTAATTGCAATTCAGCCAGGTTAGCTTGCGAATAAGAACCTTTGCTAGTTCCACCAATGCATGCATGATGGTCATCGCGAATTGTATGGAACGTGCGTACGTTAAGTTTAGGTACAAAGTCGCTAGTAAGATCTCGAGTGTCCTGCGTTGGAGCCAGTCGTTTTATACTAATGAATTCACAAGTTCAACATATATCCATGCTTGATAAAACACTTAATAACTGGTCAGTCAATTAATCATAAAACATTTTAGCTAACTATAAGTATACGTATTATAGGGAACTTTGAAACTGTACCTATATCCTACGCTTTTATTTATTCATACCAACTTAAGTACTTAATCACTGCAATTTTAATCATTTTAAAATCCTGATCTACAACTTATGAATGGCAATTTCCATCCCAGGATATATACAAACCAAAATAAAACTTCTAGGCCACTTCATCTGATTATATAGATATATTCGATTTTGGGAAAGTCAACAGAGTCTACATCAATCTAGCTTCATCATTGGTACAAGGTACATTAATTGATATATTAGTTCTATTATACTGTTCCATTTCTGACTGTTATTGCACTGAACCTGAAACCTAATTTATAGGTTGTAGCTCCTTTAAACTACACTCAATATGCGATGAGGAATACACCGGGCCCCTAAATTAATTATAACCATCGCGATAAAGATCTATATTATTTGTTATAGGAGACTTTGAAGTTTGCTTTAACTATCAGTGAAACTATAGAATCCGGATCCATTCATGAGTTTCAAATACGTACGTGGAGTTAAATTCACCATTGCAATAAACCTGAAACGATCCTGTATATAATTAATTAAATGGATATATGAAATCGCCTAGCTTAGAATTCTTAGAAAAATACCGATATAACGGATCCCACTCAATAACTTGGTATTCTACATGTATGTATGTGGGTGATGACATCGAAGATTTGCTCATGCTTGTGATCTCGATCGGAAAAGATACCCTCAACATTCTTGAGAATTTACAATCATCAAAACTGTCAAAATTGTATATCCCCCGTCGATCTGGGTTCATTGAGTATACATAAACAACAGTATCAGTTCAATCTAAATTAACACTATTTCTATACTATATTTGACAGAAAAAAAAAAAAAAAAATTCTATAAAAAGCATTGAGTTTTCTCTTCTTTTTTGAAATAACTTTTAATATCTTTTTTTTTTTTCAATTCAAAAAGAGAAATAACACTACATTTTCAACTTTTATTACCATTGACAAGATTCCATCAATACAAACTCATAGGAGAATACAACACGAAATCCCAACCTATACAAACATTCAACTTACTATCCCTCTATATAACTCGAATCAATATTTTCAACACGCATACGTATAACTTCGGAAATTATTATCCAAGAAAAATGAAATACACAATCATAACCTTAATAACTTTATTGGCTTCAACAGCAGTAGCATTACCAGTTAATTTCAATGAGTTCCAAGGTACCAGACATAACGTGGGTATCGAGCAAGTCCAAGAAGATGGTGGTAGACTAGGAGGGTTCAATTATAAACGAGGTATTTCCAATCTAGGTTCTGTAAGTCCTGGCTTTAATATTGGAGGTGCAGGTGGTAATGGTCAAGATGGCCCAAGTGATAGTGGAGCTGCAAGTAATAGAAATTTGGGTGACAATGGGGATGCGGAAAAGGCTAAAGCTGTTTTAAATTCTATTCGTATCTGAATTTAAAAAAGGTTGCTGTATTCTATTAATTGGCAATCATTTGATCTAACCTGTATGAAATTCCTGTAATTCCCTTTTATGGGATTTTTTTAAATTCATGATAGAATTTCAACTCATAAGAACAGGAAATTGATCAAAATATTAGTACCTTTTCTTCTTATTCCAACACTAGGGATGATCGATGGTACGTACTGAAAATGTGGTGAGCTGATAGTTTAGTTTGATAAAGTTTGTCGATATTTATGAAGAGACTTGTGCATTCATTATAAGATACCCCCATATATACAGAATTTAGCTCAAGATTATCCATATATATACATATACATGTAGTTGACTGGAACCATATGATTAAAATCATAAATATTTATATGGTGAAATGATACTATCATCTAAGTTTTTATTATTATTATTTATTTATTTTGTATTTTATTTGTTAAAAAAAAATATTGTTTAAGGTTTTAACATGTCTTTATCGTTATAACTAATATAGAACGTTAGATGTTTTCTTTTTTGTTTTTTACAATTTATCATTACTATCTAATTACTTAGAAGTTATTGTTTCTATCGGTAATAAGAAACTCCATGATATTCCTCAATCTGATGCACACTTGTATTAGATTAGATTATAGCGTAGTTGATTAAAACTTAATACACTATAAATTGATGATTTCAAAATTGGATGGTTAACGTCTCCTCTATATACTATAGGAAGACCTGGGTTCGACTCCTGTCCATTATTTCACTGTTCGATCAGTTCTTTCAGCTCGATAGAAGGCTACATATATCCATCTAGTTACTAGCTTTCACACAAGTACAAGATTGATATACATGCATGGATGTTTCCACCAACATTTCATATATTCAAACCCGTACGTGTATCAATGGATACCATCTGATAGCAATCCATTTATCCAGCTATTGCCTGCATGCTCGACCTTGTTCATAAACTAATTGCAAGCCAGGCCCAAGACTTTGAGAATGTCAATTTACATTTCGATCCAGTTATCTGGAGGCCATGGATGTGCATCGATCACACAGGGCCGGCCCGAGGGCTATAAATGTAAGATACGTACTCCGAATCGATCTGGATGTTCTATCCATAACTAAGACCGATAGACGCTAGTTACTGGGGTTAGTATAATTGCATATTACCATGCATTTATAACGGCGATATATACACAGAACTCATGTATAAGATTTAATATATATTGCGAATATCAAGCAGCACTACTAACAGCTTAGATATACACCCGAATTGGTTCATACCTGGTACCGTAGAATATGTAGGTGTTTTAATACTTTTTAACCCGCGGCTAAATATATTCGAAGATCTAGAAATCTAGTAACGTGTCTATAGTTATAAATTAGCATATCGATTTCATCGCGATTGAAATCTTGAATCGATGCACCAAAATCCATACATCCTTCCGCCATGCATGGGAAATATTAAGCGATCGATCTGATCGATAGAATCTATACATGTATACATCCATCAGCGTTCATATATAACGGGCCCAGGTTAATTTACAATATATTTTGGTATTTTATTATTCAAGATTGTAAATCTGTTGTTATAATTATAGTTGAGTTATCTATCGACAAATTAGTAGTTGAATAATAAAATACCAAAGTATATATTGTAAATTAGAATTACCTATCTAAAATTAATAAAATAAATAAACAAGATGAACTTCAAGTACTCGTTATATTAACTTGTAGACAAGGATGTTCATTCAGAGAGAAGCGAAATTATAAATAGCAAGTTTCCATAAAGATCTTTTAATTAAGTCTTTGTTAAGTTGAACCAGATTATATTGTGTAAGCATCTCACAAATCTCTTACATCAACACCTGCAGGGCTGGATTCGAAGATTTCATCAATGTTATATATATATACATGTATGTAAATTATTAATTATAATACATTATCTGCATGTATATAATATTAATATTATAGGGGCCTCACCTTTGAGTTATAATAATATAGAGACACAGTACATATACCTTCTTTAGTACCACCTGCAACTAGTACGTACCTGAGCCTTCTATAGCCAGGGGGCTAAAATTGAGCTCTTAAGAATTCTTCAACATAATTCTTGATATAGCTAGAAACGTACGTTATAGATGATTAATTGAAATGTATCAATTTCCTTCTGTATAATCGATTGCAAGCGTACGTCAAATTATAATACATCTTTATTTATAATTCTAATCAATGTACACCAACTTGAACTCGATCGATCTACCGCGGTATATAAAAAAAAATATGTAAACTCCATAATGGTATACATGTAGTCAAATTCGAATCAGGGTCCAGTAGTTTCAGTCTTATAAAGCTTTAGTCAATTGAACAATGTATAGACACTCGACCGTGCTAGTTTCTCCACTGCAGTGAGATTTTGTTCACTCGCGGCCCGGTCACATTTAAGCGTCCATAGTAAACTATATACCAATACGGCAAATCATTTTATAACGATAAACAAGAGTTGGTGGAGAACTCACAACCCAAAATAAGTTCCATATTTGAATTTTAATTATTAAATCCTAGTGGAATTTTCAGGGACAGATATATCTCACGCATTGCTGTAAAACGCGTTAGTTAACTTCGAAATCACGCTGCTTAGTCTTTTATCAACCCCGGCGCTCCGTTTTGCTGACAAATCCATGGAGCGCTGTATTAGGTTCGCTCGCTGACCGGTTTGTACAAGCAGTACTTGCACGGTACAAGTACAGTACGCTGTAAATAAAACTTACAAATCTCGGGCCTCCGCTTTTATTATATAAAAAGCCGCATCCTCTAGAAACATTTACCATCTATTCCATCAATTACAACTTTTAAAGCGTATTCTTGAAAAAACCAAACATCAGCCAATTGAAAAGTACAAATTTAACAATGTCTGCTAATGCTAGTACAAGTACTATTAAAAGAACCATGTCCGCACCAGCTACTGCCACTGCTACTCATTCCACAAGCTCTGGGAATAGTATCAGTAAAAGAAGCTATAACACAGGGTCGACTGTTAATGAGCTGAATAAATCCACAGCTACGTACACTGGGAAAATAATCGCCTCTAATATGTATACATCACTAAACATTGCTAATCCAAGAAACGCAGCATCGAAAGGTTCAATCGCGAATTCACCTACTGCAAAGACTAGTACTGAACAACCCACCAATGCACCAACTGCAGAAAACAACAGATATATAAGTAAAACAGAATACATAAAAGTATCTCCACATAACCAGTACAGATTCGCGTTGGCAGATTTACCTTCCAATCCACAACAATCACGGTTTCATCAAGTGGCCACACGGATGGGGCGAATCCATAACGCGTTTCTCACCACGTTAAATCAAATCTACGACTTGGCTCCATTGATTAGAACCGACGAAGAAAAACTAGCATTTTTTAAATACTGTTTATCTTTTTGTAGAGGTATAACGGGGCATCATAAACATGAAGAAGCTAGTTTTTTCCCACGAGTTGATGAAGCGGTCGGAGCACCAGTGATGGAGCCGAATGTTTTGCAACATGAACAATTTGAAGGTGGGATTGATAAATTAAAAGTTTTTGCTGAGGATTTTGAAAATGATGCTTTGAATGTTAGAACTGTTTTGGATGAGTTTGGGGATGTGTTTGCAGAGCATATGAATGATGAGATCAAGACTTTGGTGGAATTGGAGAATTATATTACAGAAGATAAGATGATGGAGTTATGGCAGGGGTTAGCAGTATCAGTGCATGGGAAATCTACAAAATAATTCAACAGAGACTTTTTTTTTTTCAAACAAATAAATTGTAAAAGATATAAATATTAATAAAAAACTCTAAAGCAAAAGTATAATAAAAAAAAAAAAAAAAAACTAGTTAGCATATTTTATTTAAAATTCGTACAATGTAATGAGATGACTGTTTTTTTTTTTTTTTTTTTTTACAAATCACCGTGATCAAAACCACCTTCATCTTCATCATCATCGAATTTAGCAGAACTACCTTGAGAGGAAGAATCGCCACCATACAATTTAGAAGTAATTGGATGAGCAATACCAGATAATTTATCTTTTTGTTCATCAATTTCTTCACCAGTAGCATCAGGATTTTCTTCCAACCATTCAGTAGTTTCCTTAACAGCGTCCAAAATAGTTTCTTTATCATCTTCATCAATTTGACCACCCATACCATTTTTATCATTAACTTGAGTCTTCAAAGAATGAGCAAAATTTTCCAATTGATTTCTTGCTTCAATTTTTTCTCGTAATTTAGCATCTTGTTCTGCATATTTTTCAGCATTTGCAATCATTTCATCAATTTGATCTTGTGATAATCGATTTCGATCATTATTAATGGTGATTTGTTCTCGAGTACCAGATCCCTTATCATGAGCAGAAACAACCAATAACCCATCCGCTGATAATTCAAAGGTAACTTCAATTTGTGGAACACCTTTTGGTGCTGGTGGAATACCAGTTAATTCAAATTTACCTAATAAATTATTATCTTTACTCATGGTTCGTTCACCTTCATAAACTTGAATCAAAACAGTTGGTTGATTATCAACTGCAGTACTGAAAATTTGTGATTTTTTGGTTGGAATAGCAGTATTTCGATTAATTAATTTAGTCATAACACCACCAGAAGTTTCAATACCCAAAGTTAAAGGATTAACATCCAATAAAACAATATCTTCAACACCTTCTTCACCACTCAAAACACCTGCTTGAACCGCGGCACCATATGCAACTGCTTCATCAGGATTAATACCTTTTGATGCCTTTTTACCATCAAAGAATTCTTCCAACATTGCTTGAACTTTTGGAATTCTAGTAGAACCACCAACCAAAACAATATCATCAATTTCATTCTTTTTAACACCAGCATCTTTCAAAACTTGTTTAACAGGATCCAAAGTTCTCTTAAATAAATCAATGTTTAATTCTTCAAATTTAGCTCGAGTTAAAGTTTCTGAAAAATCTTTACCATCATATAATGATTCAATTTCAACTCGAACACTCATTTGTGATGATAATGATCTTTTGGCTTTTTCAACTTCTCGTTTCAATTTTGAAACTGCTTTACTCTTTTTGGTAATATCAACATCATTCTTCTTGTTAAAGATTTTAATAAAATGTTTAATAACTCGATTATCAAAATCTTCACCACCCAAATGGGTATCACCAGCAGTTGACATGACTTCAAAAACACCATCTTCAATACTTAATAATGAAACATCAAAAGTACCACCACCCAAATCATAAACAATAATTTGTCGTTCACCACTACCAGCTTTTTTATCCAATCCATAAGCAATTGCTGCAGCAGTTGGTTCATTAACAATTCGTAAAACATTTAAACCAGCAATTTGACCAGCATCTTTAGTTGCTTGACGTTGAGCATCATTGAAATAAGCTGGAACAGTAACAACTGCGTGAGTAACTTTTTTACCCAAATAATCTTCAGCAATTTGTTTCATTTTTTCCAAAATAACTGCACTAATTTCTTCTGGAGTGAATTCTTTCTTATCACCCATATATTCAACTTGAACAGTTGGTCGGTTATCTTTATTCTTAACACTATAATACAAATGTTTCATGTCAGCTTGAACACTCTTATCATTATATTTCAACCCAATCAACCGTTTAATATCATAAACAGTATTTCGAGTATTTGATGATAATTGATTTTTAGCTGCATCCCCTACTAAACGTTCTTCATTATTATATGCAACATATGATGGAGTAATTCGATTCCCTTGGTCATTAGCCAAAATTTCAACACTACCACCTTTCATAACACCTACACATGAATATGTAGTACCCAAATCAATACCAATAACTGTACCATAATTTTCAACATCTGAATCATTAGCAGCACTAACACCATTTAAAAATGCAAATGGTAGAATGCAAACTAAGAAAGAATATAGCAGAACTGACCAACTGGTCAATTGGATTCTCATTTTTAGTTATATTAGTTGTATTAAAATTTGTTGTTAAGAAAAAAAAAAAAAAAATAATACAAAAAATAAATAATAAAAGAAGAGAAAAAAAGGATCAAATTTTTGTGGGACCAAAAGGTGTTTTTATATTCGTGGCATTTTATAGAAAATCTATTTTAACTTTACTTTTCTTTCGAGAAGGTTTTGAGTTTCCACGTCGTTATTTTTTTTTCAACGTGCAAGTTCTGTATAGACTGTAGGCGTTTAACTTTAAAAGCTTACAGAAGGGGTGGTTGGGTGGCGCGCACCCAAATCGGGGGTTTAAAATAGTGTAGTTTAAAAACCTGAAATGTCTAACAATTAACTCGCTAAGCGCTGGAGATCAACCTTTTTTTTTAAAGTGCCAACGTGTCATTTATGCGAATTTTGGCGAGAGTTTTACTGCTGCTTGAGTTGTGTACACGTCACTTATTACTGGGATTTCCTTAAATAATTAAAAAAAAAAAAAAAAGATTCAAGCCTCATGCGGCTCATTAATTATTATACAAAAAAAAAAAAAAAAAAGAGTACATAATGCATCATGCAATTAATGAAAAAAACAATGCCAAATTATTACCAAATTCGTTTCGCCACCATTTTGAATCTAGTTACAGTCCAAAAATCCATAACACCTGCGGTATTAGTCTTTCTTTCTCGCCATGGTGGCACATCTTCTTCTGGTTGATATAACCAATATCTCATTTTATCATCCAATTCAATTGTACCAAATTCTTTTTCTCGAGTAGGAATAAAATCAGGAACTCTTGTATTATTATTAGAGTGATGTTGCTTGCTTCTTCGTATTTGTTGATACCGTTTTGTTGTAAGCCGCAATAAAAAGGACCCTAGAAACAATTTGATCGCCAATAACCCAACAAAAGAAATCAATACAATTGTGGCAAAATGAACACTAAATAATGCATTTATACCAACATTATCTCTCAAAAATGAATCAACTTTTTCTAATGCACTTCTTGCTGATGGTGAAGCTGCACTAGTTTTTGATGCTGCTAAATATGATGGTGATGATAATGAACTTTTGGTTTCTGCAAAAATTGTATAAGATTGAATTAACATTCTAACAAATACTGCTCCTAAAGGATAAACTGGTAATCCTGTTCTTTTTGTTAAAATTTGATCTGAAAATGCATTTTCTGCATAATCTAATGATAAAACATCCAAAAATTTCCGATATACTTGAGGTCTAATGTTATTAAATTTTGTAATATAAGCATGTTTTAACCAGTCTACTGCAACTTCACTGCTTAATACTACAAATGCAGGTCCAAATAATGCCCCCATCCATCTATTCCATCCATTCCATGATAATGGTACTATTCCAATGTTTGATACTTCAACAACATTACGAATTCCAATGGCTAATAACATTGCTAATAATTGAAATCGTTCTGTAATATCTGCACAAGTCATTTGAAATAAATTCTCTCTTTCGAATTTTTTAAATACTGCTGATTTAATTTCACTAAATTGATTACTTAATAGCAATGTTAATAAAGCATTTGAATATGAATTTACTGCAACATTTAATGTAATAACTTGATATAATAAAACAAATGAATGAATATTACAATAAACTATTGATAATAAACCAAAAAATAAAAATCTTGTTGGCCTATTAAGAGTGTTTGATGAATATAAACATTCCATAATATCTTGTCCAATTGCTGAACATAATTTATCTGCAATTTCCAACACATTAAACATAACATATAATTTAATTGCAGCTTGACCTCGAATTCCATGATAAATCTTGGATGTATCAATTTGTAATAAAAATGTTAGTACAATAAAAAATATGATTCCTTTTGCAATATCACCTCTTCTTGAAGGTGATAAAACACTTGTTCTTAATAATTTATATAATGCCAATGCGAATCTCATTGGTAAAATTGTAAAAGTATACAAAAATGAATCAAAACATGCTAATACACCAAATGATACAACTTTTTCTAAATGGATTGGTGTTTTAATTACATTTATTAATTGTTCTGTTTTTTCTTCTGTAAACATTGTATCACATGAAGTGTTTAATTCCATTAATAAATATCTCCATATTGACATCCTCGCTGCTTGTTGTTCCATCGGTGAAGGTAGTGAACTTATTGATAATCTTCTTCTTAATTTTTCTTTTGGTTGAGGAGGTAATAAAGGGGTTATTTTACCTGTACTATCTTTTCGTTTAGATGATGATGATGAAGATGGTGTTGTATGAGAACGTTGACGAAGTGAAGAAGTTGATTGTGACTTTCTCACTTTTAAACCATTATCGTCCATGCTTTTCTTTTGTGCTGGTTATTTGCTTTGTAAGTGCTGAAAGGGTATCTTGATCTTGGCCCTCTCCCTAAACTTAAAATGTGAATTAGATATTAGTGTCAAAAGTGGTGTCTTAAATATGTAAGTTGATGCTATTAAATTATTCAAGTCGTGATATTATTAATAATAATAACAGAAAAAAAAACACCGCGGTGCGTGCCTCAAAAATATTCTTTGTGGGACGACAACTATGGATAGTCTTTTCATTTTTTACACACACATGAAATTTTCCGCCTTTAAAAAAATTAAATAGTTTATATCCCACAATTGGTATCACAACACAAGATGAGTGAACAACTACAAGAGTTTTGCAAAACTATACAGAAATATCAAAAGAAAGGAAACATAGCACCTAGAGATGCTGGGGCAATAGAACTACATCTTATAGAGTTACTAGCAGATGGGGTGATTGAAATAGACTTGATGAAATTTATAAGCAGATTTATAACACCAGATGATTACGAAGAGATTGTAAATGAAAGAAATATATCACATTTATGTGGATATCCGTTATGTAATTCTGATCCAAAAGGATTCCAAAACAAACATCAAATTAATTATAGACGTCCTGATCCTTCTTTGATAATTTTACCAAATAATTATTTAAAAAGTTATTGTAGTAGAGAACATTGGCAATCAAGTGAATTTTATAAACGGCAATTATCAGAAGTTGATGTTTTTGCAAGAGAAGATATTTGTTGTTATCCATATGGTGCAATGAAATATGAATTACAAACTGTATTATTAGAAGAAGTTCAAAATGAATCTTTAACAAAAAATAAAAGTATTGAAAGTGTTATTAAAGATTTCAAGTCATTATCAATGGGCCAACAACCTGGAGTTGAAGCAGACCCTTATTTAGTTGATTTGGCAAGAGATCTGAAAAATGTTCAAGTTAGTGAAAGAGATCCAAATGAAATTCGATTAGATGCTCATGATATGCCTATTGATATAAATGATAATAACACTGTTGAAGGTTATACATCAATGTTTAAAAGATAATTAGAAAGGATTAAATTTTGTCATTTTAATTGAAGGTGGTTCGAAATCAGCCCATTTTGCTAATCGTCTTTCTCTTCTTCCTTCATAAGCACTATTCATCAAATTCATTTGTGATATTAAAGTATCACGTCGACCTCTCAATTTTTTTTCAATGTTAATTTTCTTTTGATTTAATAATGATAATGATTGTTTAATTGGAATTTCATATTCATTAGTATTGGGAATGTTTTCAGCCAATTGTTCCCATAATTGCTCTGCTTTTGCATCTTCTAATGAAGCTTCCAACTGAGCTTTTAAAATGATTGGCCTTTCATTTTTCAATTGTCTGATCATCCCACCAACCGCTTTTGATGGTACTTTATCTGGTTTTCGAAGATACCAAAACATTCCATGGAATGTATGGATATATTGCAATTTAACATCTGGACCTCTTATATCTCTTTTATACATATTCTCATATCTTTTAATTTCTTTTGTATATCTATATTGAGGTACTAATACAAAATCCAAATACTTCTCATCTAAATTTTTTAAAGGTAATTTCCCATCTTTATTCATACTTTTTATTACTTTATTTCTATAAGTAGTTAATTTGGAATCATTTTTTTGTTTAATTAATTTTACTCCTTTTGGTGGTTTATTAAATGCTAAATACCGATCTTTTGCTGCTGTATGTAAACTATTAGTCTCTGGTTTGGCTGGTATATATTTTTTAGCTAACATTTCAAACATTTCTTTCTTTTTTGATAAGATTTTTTCTTTATGATCCCCATTTGTTAAGTATTCTCGAAGAAGCTTTTCATATTCTATTGCTTCATAGTAATAATCTCTTGCTCTGTATGATGATTGAATACCTTTGCGTAGTTTGAATGCTATTCTTAATGGGTGTTTTAAGTCTGCTATTGAAGCTAATCGCATCATATGACGATATAAATGCAAGATCGGGAGTCTATGTGATGCCAAATGTTTGAAATTGACCACCATTTTGTTTTAATCTTTTGTATAGTGCTTGTTCTATCAAGTTATATCGTTCTTGTATTGTAATAATAGCCTTTATGATAATTGCTGTATAGCCCTGTCAGTAAGTTGTGGTAGTATCCCTGTTATTGAGAGTCTATTTTATATTTTTTTTCTATTGCGCTGTTATAAATTTTGCTTCTCTATTTATTATCTTGGTGTATGCATAACTGTCGCATGTATCTGAAAAAAATTTCATTGTGTAATAAAGTAATTGTGGAGGCGAGAACTCGCTCGGTGGTCATTTGCAACATGTACCAACCTGAGTTCTGAGCAAAGCAGACATCGAGATGGATCTGGTTTGTAGCAGCGCGCGCTACACATCCAATAAACAGGGGAAAGCTGAAAGGAGAAAAGCCGCACGCAAAAAAAAAGGTTAAAATATCAACATGAAGGTATTTACATCCATATTAAACAAAGATTCCAATGCTATAACTCTACCCTAAACTACAATTAAAAACAGGGAAAAAAAAAAAAAAATTTAAAATAAAAAGTAAAATATATTCAAATAATTGAACCAGCAATTAAAAAAATGAGTACATCCTACAAAACAAAAACTAATAAATAAACTTCTTTTTCTTAAAAGAATGAAAGTATTTGTAAGTTTTTAGTTGGAGCTAATTTACAAAACACCAACATCACCCAACAAACCGTTTTTGTTGTCGTTCTTGGAGCTAACAGAGTTAGAGTTACCGGTACCACCAGCAACACCACCTGGACCACCAGCTCCACCATTACCTGATAAGGCACCAATCAATTGGTCACCACCTGAACCACCTGCACCACCTGGTCCAGCAATACCACCATTGTCGGCATTAATGCTTCCATCATCGCTTAAAGCGAAGGCTAAGGCGAATAAAGATAATAAAGTTAAAGTGAATTTCATTTTTGTTATGTTGATGAGGAAAGAAAAAAAAATATATCGAGAATTACGGAAATATTGATGGGTATTTATAGTTTTTTGCAAATAACTTGACCAGCTAGTAAACCCCCCAGTTTTCAAAAACGCTAACACTTGAGCAATGATTAGCAACTGTAATGAGTTAAAATATGATAATAGAATAGTTACTATTGTAATGTTCTGGAAGTATTAGGATATTTGGTTAGTGCATTTTGTTTTACATAGCTGTAGTCTTTGTACATGTCTTTGTTTTTCAGAGATTATAATGGTTTAACGAAATATTGATAATAATTTATAGCAAGATAAAACTATTTCAATGAGCTATTAAACAAACTGAGGTCTGAATTATTTCTCAAATTTACATGGCTGAATTTACTGTATGCAAAGGAGTGTTGATTGTTTATTGATTTTTTGTCTAAAGATTATTTACTCAAAACTATGCTTTTTCATCTATGTTTTTGTTTATCCGAGAGATGTTTCTCCGCAGATGTGAATCATGACTAAGATTATCATTATAAAACAAGAGCATCATCAAACTACATTTAGCATGGTCCGAGATTCTTCAACAAACAAGAATCTTGATTTAAAATTACGTATACTTTGATGCCATATGGTGATTTTACAAAATTGAAGCTATTCAATTGAGTGCCATAACTTTTAGAATTTTATAGACACTATTATCAGCATTAAGTGATTATTTGCAGTATATATATATCTTATAGTTGATTTGGCTGTCCAAGCTAATTAAGCTATATATAAACGTTCGAGATTAAGTTCAAGGGTTACCCCACATTCCTTGTATATAAAAATAGTTTTAAAATTATTTTTGGAATATCTGGCTCGATTCCAACCTAAAAGTTACTATAAAAAATATATCCGGTTGATCAATAGACGTAAGGTTGATACTCGTAAATTATAACATCCTGACCTAACTATTAGTTCCGTCGATAACTGCAAGGTTTCTTTACTCGATGAGGTACAATCACCGCTTGAGCATGCATCATTCACAACTTACCATAGATTTGGTATATATAAATTTAGTACAAAGGATTCCTCAACACTAGCCAATTCGCGGTTACTGATTACGTATGCACTAATTAATTTGCAGTACATCCTGACAGATAACAGGTTATAACAGTGCTACAAAAGTATCTTTATGCTTGTTAGTAGTGCACAAAGATATTTCGATAGTTCTTTTTTTTGATGATGATGCATGATATGGAAAAATAAAGTTCAGTTTACAAACTTGGTAATTCTTATCCGTTGTATTTTGAGTTACCAGAAGCAATTGAATTATTGATTTGTAAATTTGCGCAATTTATTGCGACAATCATTGTTAAATTGATAAATTAACCTTGAAACTTGACTAATGATTAACTGAAAATTTATTTTCGCTCATTGCAATTGAAGTGATTGTCTACAAGTACATATGGGAGTACTCAAAAAGTTTGAATTGGAAGCTAATAATGATATGATTTTTTGATATTTGGTAAATCCATTAGACAATGAAACTATATATATATGCGTTATTAACAAGAGACATCGATCAGCTTATCACAGCCATTGCAAGTAGCTGAGTTGTAATGGTAGACCAATGTATATATTCGAAGTTGAAACCTAGTTAGCCTTTGGTTTTAATTGGTGCTTTTCAATCAGTTAATTGCGATGGTACCAGATCAGTCAAGTTTTAGGGTATTCATGCTAAGTTCTAGAGTCATGATATCGTTCGCAGCTGTGGCCCAAATAAAAATCCCCAGCCGGCCGGTTGCTTATGAATTTATAAATATCAATTGAAACCTTGATGGTTTTGACTCAGTATGTATATGTTTTAATAAGAATTAGTAGACTAATAATATTATTAAAGTTCATAAATTCAACAATTGATATGTATACGACAGACTAAAATATGTTGAAAAGGATCTAGTTTTTTATAACTCAAACTGCAGATGATACCTGTTCAGTTATCATTTGGTGTATAAAACCGTTTCTTTATCAACCAAACTGATATTGTATTTAATTTGATGAAATGTATACGTTTTTTGTATGATAGCTTGAAAGGGCCGGTTGACTTTAGTTACACTTAAACGGGCCCATTTATTGATCGATGAAGATTTTTAATAAATTGGTCTAGGATAAACTGCCACTAATTAACTACGTATACATTGAACATAGTTGAATCTATATTTATAGATAAGCTGTTTAATTATTATAAAAACAGACGTTGTGATAAGGTAGACAAGGTTCGATTATTGTAGAAAATCAAATGTTTTCAGGAGATTTACATAAATTTTCGATGTCTAATATAGCAATCACTACATATTGCTCGGTTGAAGGCCCGGGTCTAGAAGTTTGCATTATGTTATTGTATCTACTTACCCATTATGGCGGGTTCAGCGCATGCTCACATACCTCTAATTTGCTCTGACAGGATAACAAAGCATACGCTTTGCATGAACACAGCAATGTTAATTGAGATGGGAAAATATACAAATACAAAAAACTTAAGTTATTTACCAATTTAATGATATAATATTATACTAACTTGTATAAAATTACTTTATGGTCAATTTGCAATATCATGAAAATATATATCTCTATCAATTGATTAGGTTAGTGTATTTAGATCAAACGTGTATATATAAGTTCCAGTCTTCGCGGCTTCAATATTCTACCTAGCATTTTAATATTAAGCGTAAGTATCGATAACTATACTTAATTAACTAAAAATCATATACATATTCCGTGAACTATAAAGTAAGCTGAGTCTCCAAGCAGTAAATTTACTTAATTGAGGGATAGTTAATTCAATTATACAAGTACTATTTTTAATCTACTCTCAAAATTAAAACAATTGGAAAAATTAATTGTGAATATCAATATTAAGTTCATGAGTGTAAACAAACAAAGCATCTAATTATATATACTATAATACTTGACAAAATAAAACTAGCCAATATTACCAGCAAAATGGAGCAGATGAGGCATTGTCTTAGAATAATCCATCAAATCCCGGTAGAAACAAGATTCAATTTTTTTTCCTTCTTTGATTACAGATGTTTTTCTCCCCTCTTCTAATTCTCTGCTATTATTACAAGCAAGATCCCACCAGTTTTATGAACCAGCCAAGACTTTGAACTAAGTCTTGCTACTGGTAATGACCACTAGTAGTGATTCAAGGTACAGAAACCAACAGTTATGAAAGTCATTTACTTGTTTGTTGAGTTCAATCGCACGTCATTGATTTTTGCCTCCATTGATCAAATCATTGCTAGGTTTTTCTTGTTTACACTCACTAAAATCATCATTTTTAGATATTAAGTGAAAAAAGAATGGTAAGGTGTTCTTAAAATTTCATTATAGCAGCTCATGCAGTTCATAGATAGACCAAACTTATCCACCAAAGTATAAAATTATTCATCTTCATCTTCATAATGAGCAATATCAACTTCAAATTCTTCCCCGTCAAATTTGAATGCCAAAGTTCCATAATCCTTAACCCCCAATCCTTCCAAACTTTCCTCTGCATCAGTGACATCTTTAAAACCTGACATATCTTTACTTAAAGGTAACCCAATTAACAATTCATCAGCACTGACCGGTTCAGCTTCTTCTTTCTTCTCATCATCACTATCATTTCCTTTGCCATCATTATCAACTTCACCAAAAGTTGGCATTGGGATATCAATATCATCTTCATCTTCGTCATCAAAGTTTGAGGTTAATACTTCTGTTTGAGTTAATGCTTTGGCTAATTGGTCTCGAACTTCACTAGGTGTAAATGATGCTGGGGTTAGTAACAGTAATGTGGTATTACCACGTCGAAATTTGATGGTTAATGGGGTTGAAGTGTTCTTTTTTGGTGGCATTATTGGTGAGTTGGGTTATTTTGCTTTGATTTGTGTGGTTGATAGAATAAGTGCAGGCTACTATATAGTATTGCTAAGTATGATGTTTGTTGATAGTGTATGTAAGGAATTAAATGTAGTGGCGATCGTTTATAGATGAAAAAGATTTTAAATTAGGGTTTGGTAATTTGAGGTACAAGTTGTACGTCTACGCGAAAAAAAAAAAAATTTGTTTTTCGTGTTGGGAGAAAATACGAGTTGTTATAAGCGTGTCGAGGACTTAGTGCTTGAAAAATTAAGTGTTATAAAAATCAGCGCTTAAAGAATCATTTATGGTAAACTATCTGGTTTAACAGTTGAACATATCCAAAGAGTGCATTGCCTAGGTGTGACCCCATTTTAAGTTAACAAATATAGTTATATCTTTGAATTCAAGTTGTCGTTTGATGCCATAATGATGCATTGACCATGAATTTGAACCGATCCTAGGCTGCAGGTGAGTAAACTTTAAAGGCAACTTCCTCTTTGTGTGGAAACCAAAAATAAACATCTATGCTCAAACATAACCAATCCTATAAAACTACAATAACAACTTTAAAAACATTCGACTATGATATCAAACATATAAATAAATTATTAAAAACTACATATAAATACATTAAATATCATAACATCATAACATAAAAAAAACCTTTTATGAAAACACTTAGGCGACCAAAGCAGAAGCAGTGGCGGATTCGTATTTCCAAACTGGTGGTAAAACACCAGCAGTCTTATAATATCTTGACAATCGGTGAATTCGAGATTCAATCAAAATTAATCTGAATTTAGAATCTTTATCTTTTCGATTCTTTTCCAAATGTTTTCGAACAGCGACAGCTTTCTTAATCAAATGGTATAAATCTTCTGGTAATTCTGGAGCCAAACCTGCCACTCTGTCAGCATTATTCTTTTAATAATTAAAATTAAAGAAACCATACAGAGGTACAAAGTCGCGAAAGGCGAGTTGCTATTGGAAGCCATTAATGATAGTTTTCTTCAATAACTCATGTATTACCCAGCATCACCTGTTTGGTAAAAAATACCCAATGACTCAAGCCCAATCGCCAAACTACGTAATTCTGCTATAATTCTTCGTTAGTAATATTGATACATACCGTTTGATTTTAAAATTCGTAAAATCTTGTTACCAGTGACAACTTTAACTTGAGAAACTGAGTGAGAATCTCGTAAAATGACACCAATTTGAGATGGAGTGTGACCTTTTCGAGCCAATTTGATGATTTGTTCAACAACTGATTCTGGGGTCAATTTGAACCAAGCTGGTGGTTGTCGAGAGTATGGGGTAGCTGAAGAGCTCATCCCTTTACCTTTACTGTGCATTCGAGCCATTTTTGATTATTTTGTTGTCGGATTGTCGATTGGTTTGTGAACACAGAAGAAAAAAAAAAAATAAAAGAAGAGAAAAAGAGGAGGAGAAATTTTTATTGAAAAATTAATTTGAAAATTTGTCGGAGGTTGGAATTTTTGGTGCTGCCGATATTTTTTTTTGAGTGGGTTTATTCAAGCGTTAGGGCTTTATTTCTAAATTGGGACTTTCCGTTTTGGGAGCAGCTATTAGTCCGGCTGATATTACCTGCCGCAAATTTTAGGCGGTATTCCTTGAGCTGTAGTTAAATACTACAGTCATAAATATCGGACCTCCGATTGGTGGATTTTTTTAGTCTATTTGGACTGTAGCTGTGAATAGATTTAAAGTCATGATTGAAATCAATCGAGTATCTATGTTAACTAATCAATTAGTAACTGACATAAAAAAAATTACCTCAATTGTTTGTTTATCAGCTCAACAATTACCATTGGTAGAGATTGAAGAATTGAGCCTTACTGGTACTATAAATCAACTGAATTTGTAAACTTAAAATCTGGGACGTTGGACAATGTACGTTTATAATATAATATATATAGATAACCAAAAAATTTATGGTATTAATTAAAATAGATTAAAACTTTAAATTTGGGGCAATCATGACTCCATATTATAAGATCTAACTAGCTAGCGAATGTAATTGATTGTTAAATTTAGAATAAACATATAAACATATATGTTGCTTTAAATAATAACTAATGATGAACGAGCTATAGCTAGTACTTGCATTCATGCATAAGGATCCATATATATATTTGTATACTATAGCTGTATACATTTTAATTTAATAACCAATATTTGAATTATATATAATTTTGAATTCTAAATCATATATATAATGTCTTTTTTTTAAAAAATTTGGAAAATATTAAACATGTATATATACGTACTTATGAATTCAGCACCTAAGTATTAACATTTAGTTATAACATTAAATCTTTATCATATATATAAATATGTAAAATTTTAATTTTTATTAAGCAATCCGAGATATAAAGCTTTTGTTCAGTTTTTAGAACGATGTCTTATAAATTTTCAAAAAAAAAGGATACAAAATTATTTATAGTATCCTGCTACATCCATGGTGTATATCCGACGTTTTGTAAATCTCTAATCTGAAACTCTCAACGCTAAATAGACCGAAATTCTTGCGGCTTAGTACTACACTTTAAACATTGGTAGTGGTTGCATTGCATAAACCGATCGTTATTCACGCGTGCATCCGTGAATTTATTTACAATTCAAACTTGAGCGGGGAAAAATATTCAGGAACACTAACTGTTTTTGAAGTTGACAATGGACATTGCAGATCTTTCTGTATTTAAAAATGATGGATCCAGATTTTTGACCGATGTTATCAATCATATGTTCTTAAATGCTGTGTATAGCTCAGATACACAATGCCTAGAATTCGAAATGGACCCATGATTCAACCTCAACCTCAATCTCAACTGAAAAACATGTTTACTAAAGTGTGCTTGAGTCCACATTTTTTCCTTAATAATGGACTAATTTATCAACTCCAACTCTCTCAGAATATCACTTGGTTATTTACTCTGTGAATCACAGATCTAAAACCTCATATCGTTTATGGTTAGTTCAATTATGGATGGGCTCCTAGGTTCGAATTAATCAGTTGAAAATTTAAAACTATAGTACAAGTCGGGTGTCTATATATATGCAGCTCCATCACGGAAATGTACAATTTTCAATCTCAACTTCATTTAAATTTATATAATCAGGATATCAATTACCAGATAAATATCATCAACTAAAAAAGTTCATTGGTTAATCGAATACATTATTCAAAACTTTAACAATTTAAAAATGTTAGACAAACTACCAGTCGAAATATTAGTAGAAGTATTTAACTATACTGAAGTTTTTTTTGATCAAATTAAATTATCCCAAACATGCAAAAGAACAAGAATAACAGCTATACAACACGATGCATCAATTTTCAAAAAAACTAGCGAAAAAATATGCCCATGGATAGAACCTTGCAAATTTCCAAGCTCACCATTCCCGTTCGGTATTTGGTTTGATACAATTTTAAAGCATCTTAAAACTAAAAATTCATTAAGTATAGGAACTAAAACTAATTTAAGAGAAGTAGAGAATAAACGACAAGTATATCTCAACAAAATTCCTGCTAATTTTAAATTAAATTTTGCAAGTAGCGCCTCATTAATTCCACAATTTTTTCAACCCCAGTTACTTTACTATGAATGTGATGGCGGAACATTACTAATCAATATATATGATGGAAATAATAGAGCATGGAAAGAACAACTTGTCAAAGAATTTGCATTTGAAGATGGAACTGAATCAGTAATTCGACAATTCCCACAGTATGCTCCATTACAATATATTTATAAAGGGAATTTAGATGATTCTGAATACCTAGTCACTGAAAAAGAGTGTATTGATTTTGTTGAAAAAAACATTGCTGGTGAAGTTATAAAGCATGGTAGAACTTCTCCAGCATTACCAAACACACCATTTAAAGGGTATTTTATTGAACATGAACCATTCAAAGGTCATGTAGTTTCGAATGAAAATATGGTATTTATGGTTAATGAATTAGAACATAAGATTTTAGCTTATATTAATCCAATTTCTATATGTAATGGATATCATGAGTTAACTCTTACACCAGGTCAACCAAACAGTGTTAAGATTGTTTGTAACTGGCATGATATTAAATTAATTGGTAATGGGATGTATTCAGTGACTGAAAGTCATTTATTAGTTCTTACAAATGGTGGCGGAGTTTATTCTATGGACATCAGTGATATTTTTAAAGCTAGCTTTAGTGCTAATCAAAATATTGAGTTGTCATGGGGGATTGGCTTGGAGTTTCCCCATGATGATCGATACGATGCTGATTGGAGGTGGGCCTTGAATAAATGGGGAAATAAAGAAGTTATTGGGTTTGTTAGAGGGAAGGATAACTTATTGGTTTTATTTGATTTAATTGATAGGAAAGTGGGATTGTATCAGGGCACAAACTGGAATGGATTGTGGCTAATTGGTGAAGTGGATGGAACTGGAGGTCCAGTCGTTTGCTGGCTTGAGGATGGGTATTTGCAACAGATATTCAATAATTTAGTTCAATAGAAGCTAAATGCAATTAATTACTATATATATACTAGTATGCTGCTGACAAAGTTACCAATTTATAATCAGCTATAAGAAAAAAAGGGCTTTTCACAGAATCATATAGTAATTTAATGTAAATTTTGATTAAATCTTGGCTTAATTTGACTACCATAACCCAAATATCTTAAAAGTTTCACACCATGAAAATAATCCCGTTGAACTCTAACTCCAATATCAATACAACTTTTAAAAACATATTTAAATTGAGATTTAATATGCTCAGGTTTATTTGGAGTATTATCATTCATATCTAAAAAATCTTTAGCTGGTGTGCCTTCAAAAATAATTGGTACATCGCATTGAGTTGTATCATCATTAATATATAAAACGAATCGAACAGAATTATCTTTTTGAACCCAATCTTCGAATTTTTTTGGTTCATATCCTCTAACTAATCCACAAATATGAAAATCTAGAATTGCAGCTTCTGAGCTAGCGATTTTCATTTCCATATAAAATATTGATGAGAATAATAAATCACTTGCTTTAAATAATAAATTAACATTTTTATTCGGTCTTGCGAAATAACCTACATCTACTTTTTTTGAATGTTGTTGGTCAAAAGATGGTGGGTATTGTGCACTAGTGGTTGTAGTATTAGTTGTCGAGATGTGATTATGCGAATTTGTGTATGTTAAAGTTGGTTCATTTCTGAACCCTATGCACTCATTGTTTTTCATTTTGGTTCGGAAAGCTTGTTGCTCTTTTTGTGCAACAAATTTTGGTTGGGCTGGTAAATAGTTTGTTTCAATAGAATTTTTCTTTTGTCGCTTCAAACTAATACCATTATTTTGACTATTATAACTATCATCAGGATATTTTCTAACATTACCAATTAAACCATCACTATTATCAAACCCGTTTTTTCTTCTATTGAGAGTTTCGATTTCTTGACTAGTAGCTTTTCGAACTATTCCTTCTCTGACATTACCAAATAATTTCTCATCTTTTACATTAAACTGCACTCTAGATAAATAAACAAACTCATTTTCAAGTTCAATAATGTTTCTCATGGATTCCCAAAATGATATTGAAACTTCTTCATTAATTGAATAATCATTGGCAGTAACAATAATTTGTTCACCATTAATAGTTTGTGAATCACAATAAACTAATAATGGAAATTTCAAGGATTTTGCACTCCCATTCATTACTTGAGGATTACTAATAATATCTCTCAATAATACAATTGCCAAGTTATTACCGGATCCATCTATAATATCTCCAGATTCAATACCGTTATTTCTATCTTCTAGTAACTTTATTTCTGCATCAGTCGCTTTTCTAACAATTCCTTTAACATCACCAAAAATTTTATCATTAATACTATCATACATAAGTTTTCGAACATTTGTTACATATAAGTAACAGCCATCTCCACCATTATCATAAAACTCCTCCATTCTCTCTGGCCAAAATACTAAAGTGAAAGGTGTGAGCGTTGAATAATCTGTTATTCCAACTTTTAGATTGTGTAAAGACTCATGATGATCCTTACAATGTACTATTAATGCATCTACCTCTGTTAACGTATTATCTTTGACTTGGGATTCAATACTCTTTATTGATTGAAATCTTGCAATCATATTGTTGGTATTATCATTAGAACTGGACGTGTGTTGTGCACTTGGTATTTGAACTTGTGGTTGTACTTGTAAAGCAATTGAACTAGCCTGCATTGTTCTATTCGTTGTATCGGGTGCTGCTGTGCTTTGAGCAATATTTTCTTTTGAGTTATCAGCACTACCTACTTGTTGCGATGGTATATTATCATTAAAACCAGAGAAAGCCGTTCCTTTTGATTTAACTATTTTAGTTATCTTATTCAACTCCGCACCACCCGAACCTGAGTTTTGAGTTAAACTTGTAAATGATTGCCCATTTCTATAATTAATAGGATTCCATCTCCCAGCTAATAAATCCTTCTTTTGTAATCTCCAAATATAACTATTTCTATCGGCTGATTGAATCGTATCGTCAATATTGTCTATAAAAATTAATGCTAATGCATCACCAACCTGCCATTGTGAAATATCGGCATCACTCATACCATAATGGTTCAAAACTAGAGAAAAAGTTATTGATGTCGATGCGTTCTCAGCATCACACAGCTTGAACTCATACGTTCTAGAGTTCTCTGATCCTTTTTGAGGTAATGTTGCAATAATACCAGATGTACATAGTCGTGGGATGACTTCTTTGGAGTTGAGAATCCTGCCTATTGATATGAATGTTGGTTTTCTCTGTTGTGACATCATCTTGTGATTTGATCGTGGCTAACAAGCAATCCGCTTAAGTACGTTAAATATCAATGTGAGAGTTAGTATAATGACTATCTGTTGGTTGTACTATCAGTTTTATCATAAAAATTATGGGTAGTGGTTTGTTTCAATTAATATCGAGGGGTTAGTTCTGGTAGGTATGAATAAAATGCTTAATCCAATTATTGTGTGTGCTGGGGTAAAAAAAAAAAAATTTCTACATCCGATACAAAAGCCAGACGCGTCTGGTACGCGCACAAATCTTTAAACATGATTTTTTTTAATAAAAATATCCAGCTTAAAATAATCCGGTATTGATTAACTTTTTTTACCGAGCGTAGTATATATATATATAGTGAGATACATGTATGCATATGAGGTGCTGTATAAACATATGCAGGCTGGAAGAATAATGTATGCTTTAACCATGGTCATATAGGTTTTAAAAGCTATGCCAGTTCCATAATATCTTTGGTATACATACATGAGGTATACTTATAATATATATAATTGAATTAAGAATTTGCGATTTTGTATGGGCCCGCGGTTCGACCATATGGTTCATAAAAATTTACTTAATTAAGAAAAACAGGTATATCCGGATATAATATTATTGATCGAATTAAGGCTCAAGTGTTGGAAGTAAATATCCCTGCAGGGTAATTTTAAGACCAACATTTATTGATAAATAACACATCATAATATTTACCACTGTACTCGAGATCTTCACTTTTATTATTACTATTAATAATCGTCAAACACCTTATCCATTAGAACGACTATATAAAGCCGCTACTATTGAATAAGCTAGTGTATGCATCCAAATACCCAAGATAAGCTAACAATATTACAGTACTATTATTAACTACTGTTGTTTATTTATATAGATATTTCATTACTAAATTTCACCTAACTAGCTCAACAAATTTTGTCTATCATAACATCAAGTGCCTGCTTTACACTATAGTAAGCTTTGACACAGGCGTGATTAATTAATTATAAAAGTTATATATATTGATATCAATCGTTTGCTCTCGAAACTGATCACAGGGAATGCTCATATGATATCCATCAGAGAATGCTTTTCAAAAGGTTGGTTAATTGCAACATGTTATTGGCGGGTCCTCTTAACGATGATTTGATTCATATATCTTTAAATTTAATTTGTGTATAATTTGTTGATGTATCCGGATATAGCATAACTCTGTGTGGAATTTATAGCTAGGTGCAAGAAATTTTTTCCAACGAATATGGTTCTTAAATTTCTTAAGACCGGTATCATATGTTGTCATCAATTTTGCTCTATACATATGTAGTTAGTCTCATTATCTCACTGTCCAATTGTAACATGGCATATATATATATATAGTATACTAAGTGCGCAGTGAGTTCAATAAACTGACGTATCAGAAGTAGTTATAGCAATGTATGTTTTAGGAAGATTTGTAATAATCTTGAGCTTATTAATTATATGCTTATTGCCATGGTGCACCCTTATGCTGGCTAGACTATATACTACAATTTAGTAATTAGGTTACCTACATTTATGTACCAATTTTGAATATACTTAATAATTGTCAGGACTATTATTTTATAATTATTTTTTTTTAAAAAATTTTTTTGATTAATTGAAAAAAATCATTTAGAAAGGTCGACATCTCGCTGCTGCAGCGTATGGTTTCATTGTTCCTAAATTTTTTGGTTTAAACCAGTGCGGCTGAGGCATAATTTGGAGGTCTCAGACATTTTACTCGTATTTATTCGTATTGTGAGATTTCGTATTATTTAACCCACTTTACCAATTTTATATTATCAACTGCTTAAGAATACCATTGCCATTGAGCATACATCCTACGGCAGAAGTAAATTAAGCCAAATCTCAGATCCCTCGATCTACTCGATACCAATTTAAATAGTCTTAAAACCACAAAGCATTTTAAATATTTGATTCTAATTAATGCTAACGATTTTATTAATAAGATAGGAGCTGGCTCAAATTGAGCGAATAACCCGATCATGATAAAGTATTAACTGGTGCATGATCCGGATGGAAACTATATTAAATTTATAAAATTTTAAAAAATTCGAACCCTCTGATTGCAAAAGTTAAAACACTGGGGTACATATTTAATTCAAATATTCCTGTATACTATATATAGTATATTATAGTTATATATTTGGCTTTTAAACTGATTATATATCCAGCCGATTCTTCATAACGTACGTCCTGGGTAGGTATTTACTAGCAATCCAGATTATAAGTACATATTCGATTGCAGGTCTGAGAAGATAGGAGGCTAGAATGGTGCTTTTACCGTTTCAGTGAACCTTTATAGGTATACGAGGCTTGTGTTCAATCCAAAAGAGTACGAACTTGGGTTCTCAAATCATATGTTTTAAAGTCAAGCCCTTGAAGTTTAACTATAGTAGTATATTCCTGACCATGGTGCACATGTTCATTCCGCTTCGACTAATTTTGATTATGGTATACCCAATATATATATATATATGGCATTCCCTATTTCGGCTGTACTTGAGATATTAGTTTTTAGTCTGATGACACAATTATTTATACGGCTATATATAGGAATTGAATATATATATTATAGCGAATGTGTGCACCATGGTTAAGTCTTATCGATAGTATACGTTTCAAATAATGTACCATTTAAGATCTTTGAACCTCAAATAGAAATATTATTATCATTCTAGCTACAGCTAGGACTTTTTTTTTTTTTTTTTTTGTGACACACTCCATGGGCTAGTCGAGATCAATAAATACCATCAAAATAAATACAACAGGGTATAAAATTTTATCTTGATGCTTGTTACACGTGCAAAGCAATGTATACTCAGCTGCTAAACCTGCATAATCAGTCCCGCCACGGGCCTGGAAAGGTTAGCAATTACCCCAGTAACCTGTCAAACGTCCTAAAGAAGCCAGACATTTTTCATTTTAAACATTAGCGAAATTACCTTTTAATTATTGCAATGTATACTGTAATACTTCATGGCGCACTATCAGAAATATATCGTGATAATTCAACCAACCCCTTGATACCATAATTGGTCCTATATATAGTTTTGTACCAATAAGTCCATTGTCCTAGACAAATTTGAGTAGCTTCGGTTTTTATCAGTTTCATTCTTCGTTACATATTATTACAATTAATGAAAATTTTTTTTCTATAGATATATAGATGGGGGTGATGCGCTACGCGGTTATAGCTCAAGTGTCAAAAAACCTTGTTTGTTTTTTCTACTATGCAAGAAAACACTTTTAACAGCTTAAGCCTCCTATTCATTTCCAGGGTCTCGAGCGTGGTCACAATTTAAACGAAGCAAAAATAAAAAGCCCTTCATTGCAAACTGTTTCTAGCTATTAAACGCCGCATTCGGGGAGCAGTTAAAAAATTAGTAATAAATATATAATATCTTGTTTTTTTCTCTGTATAAAAACTTTAATCTCAATTGCAATGTATCATAATTGAAATTCTGCTCTTTTATATACTTCAATATTTCCATTATATTTTTTTACTTACTTATTCATCACAAATTGTTCTTTGGACAGAATAATACAAAAATTTATACTACTAATTAACAATCATGATTGAAACTTTGACTAGGAATCCGGTATTAAGTGATTTTGCTTTAAAAGGTATGTTTATTTAATTAATTTGATCTCCAAACGCTGGATATCTCGAACCCATAAAATGTTTCTAAGCGCTTGGAAATATTATAGAAGAACAAACTAACATTATAGACCGATTCAATGCGGGATTCACTAAAGGGTATATGCTAATCAGTTCAGTTCAATTAGTTGTAATTGTCTTGTTGGTACGATGGTATTATACTGTAAACAAAATACATCAGCAACAACAATTGCAAACTCAAAGTGTCAAAAGATTAGCTAGTGCAGCCAAAACATCTTCATCTAAAGAGTTAGTTACTCAATCTACTAACCAAAAACCCCATCCTACAACCCAATTGGGACAGCAGAAGATAAAAATTACAGCATTAAATGAACAACAAGTTATGTTATCGTTAATTAGTAGTGTCAATTGTGATTTAAAATTCAGTAAATTGACAGGTAAAAAATTAAATTCATTACAAGAATTAACAAATGAATTATTGAAATTAGAAAGTAATTTAAATAATATCATTTTAAATGATAGTAAAGAATTTCCAAGTTCAGTTTTACTATTGAGATTAAGATCATTAATTAGAGGATATGAAAATGCCAACACTGAACGATCAAAAATTATTGCATTAGTTACCAAAATCTTATCAAATCCAGTATTTTATTTAAAGATTGATGATTATAATTTTTTACAAGATGTTGCATTTTACTATGGTAATGATTTACAAAAATTATCATTATTAATCATTCCACAAATCATTACAAAACCAGATCATGAATCTGCCAATTTAATGTTAATTGCATATGCTACAGATAATTCAACAATATCTGGTATTTTACGTTTTATTACACAAAAATTAATTTCCAAGCAATTTAATCCAACAATTATTTTCAAAATGTTGTTATTAATTTGTTTAAAACCAGAATTAAGTGAAGCTCATCATATTAATATTCGACATATTTTGGATCGAAATTTAAAATCAAACTCTCCTCAATATTTTAACCCATCTGTTTATATATTCAGTCATTATAAACAAGTTCATCCAAATCATGGTTCAATATTATTACAATTATTACCATCAAATTTACAAATTATTGTATCGAAAAATGAGTCTTCTATCTTAAATAACAAAAAAAAGATGTACTCTTAAGTTTGCTTCTTCTTATTTCTTTTTTTTAAAAAAAAATAGCTAGATTAAATCATTAATATCATCTAAATCTTCTACATCTTCAATTTCAATAACTTTTTGTACACCTGCTTCATTTCTTACCAATTCAACCGCACCAGCATAAGTCATTCTATTTTGTTGAGTTGTAGTTGGAGGTCTATAATAAATCATAACATATGGGTTGGTTTTTCTACCATCTGATGTTTTCTTTGGATAACTTATCAAAATAAATCGAGGTAAATTATCCGGTAATTCTTCTTGTAAATCTTCAATATTTGTAATTGGTTCCTCAGTTTCTATTGTTAATGAATGGTTGTTTTTTTGATCGATTGTTAAAATATGTGATTGCATTGAATCATGTCTTGCACTTGAAAATCGAAATTTTTTCAGCAAATCTTTAGTTTCTTGAGGAATTGTATATAAATTCTGTTGTTGTGACATTATTTAAAATTAGTATGTACAATGTCTGTAATTAACCTGATTGGATGATACTGTGATGATCAATGTTGTGATAATGATGTTGATGATAAATAATGGGGAGTTTTGCTTTGTGTTCTCTATGGAATATGATGCAAGCCAAAAACTTGGGAATAAAATATTATTTTCCGGGACGGTTTTGTCTCTTTCAAGTGGTTCATACCATTCAAGCTGGTATGGCGCGCCCCGCCGCCACGCTCCAAACTACTGGACCCCAAAAAGAAACCGTTACAAAATAATCTGCCGATCAATCGCCAAATTAAAGTTTCGACTGCGTAACCTTAACATCGCGATATCAATGGACAAACATAACAACCATTTATTTAATCAATTTTTATGATATGAACATGAAAAAAATTGTTAGAATGATGCAAAAAGATAGTTCGATGTCGACAGGATTCGAACCTGCAGCCTTCAGAGCCGAAATCTGATGCTCTGCCATTGAGCCACGACACCAAAGTAAAGCCTAGCCAATTAAGCCATACTCGGATGAATTCGGAATGAAATTTGAAAGTTTCCGCGTTGCATTTAAGCCTAGAAAAAAAGTTCAAAAAAATGTTTTTTTTTCAGAAAAAAAATTTGCAAATTTTAATAAAGAAGAGATATATATAAAAAATAGATGGGCCCGGAAAAATACTATTTTTTAGCATTATAATTTAAATGATTTTTAGGATATTTATTTGAGTGAATCTTAATAAAGAAGAGACAAAAAAAACCTGCAATGAAGATGGTGGCTTGAAATAAACTGCAACCAATGCTCGAGCGATTAATTTCTTCCTAGCATCCTGGCTCTAATGGCAACTTGAAAAAAAATCTTAAGCTCGATATTCAACTAATGAAAGAATTCAAATTAACAATATTCAATAGCCTTGAATATTAATGTATACATAATATTTAAATTTCAGGTAATTATATTCTATAGCCCGAGAAATACCCATGTCCAGAACTCAATTGATTTATTAGTTGATCAGTGAACCGCGATAGTTATATATCTTGAGATCCTTTATGAATTGCAATAATAGTATAAAGGAGTCATGGCTGCGGGGATTTTAATCAAAACAGTTTTTAATTTGTCTATTCTATACATATGTATATATTTATTTATACTTGCACATGCATATGTATTAAGATTTATATATATCATGAACTTAAAAATCATCCTTAAAGGTTTAAAATTAGTTCTATATAATATTATCCATGCCAGCCGTGGGGTACATACACTGCGATATAATGACCATGGAAATTGATACATTATTAGCGAAGTAAAGCATATATAGATTAACTTGGGTACTGTTAATTATCACTTGAGATGGCCCGAGCAGATTTCAGCTTATAAACATGTAGTTAGAATGGCTATAGCTGGCTACTGGGAAACTTATCAATCTGTATGAACGACCAATCGAAGTTATAATTATAAGATTTATAATATACTTAATTATAACAATTTAATTTTGAGCCCAAAGTCCGAACTAATGTATATCGACCAGTAACTTGAGTGTATGTTAAAAATTGTAACACTAAACTGATGTATCTATTCCCAATCTAGCTCCCAATCTAGCTCAGATACACAATATGAAAACTTTAGTTAATTATATTTTGACTGGTGCTAAAGCTATAAAACTGTTTGAGCTATGATTGACTCTATAAGTTACCGTTACAATTCTACTGCTAACACATAAACTCAATAAATTTACCAGTCATAACCACCATAAGCACACCATCCATGATGATAAAAATTAGTACCGCTTTGAATTTAGCGAATTCCAAGAAAATTTCAGTACCCCGCATTTGCTTCAGCGCTCATGCTGATAAGATCGATTAGGGGTCGACGTCGTGCAGTGCACAAACCCGCGTGCAACCTTTATCAACAACACAGCGGCGATTCAAGTGGGGAAAACTTAAATTTGCACCACAGCTACAGCTAGTGGCTGCTTTTGTCACGCATCATCAGATAATTCCGAGATTAGCTAAAACAACTGTTGACGTATCGTTTCCAATCAGATATATTATGAGCCTAACAGCTGCAGATGAAAAGGAGAATGCCATATGGCAGCCACTAAAAAGCCACCAATATGTATTTCAGCGCTGCAACTGCTGCCTTGAAAAGGTATATATTCTTGGAATTTATTATACAGCTTTGAAATTGACTATTCCTCTTTACCACCACTCCTTTTTCCCAGCACACATCCACTTACTCATCCAAATCATTCAACATTTTAGCTACAATTAATTGCTATTTGAATATATATAGAAAGAAGCATATTAGCTTATTATTGGAACATCGAAAAGCTTTGCTTCAATAATTCAAAGGTATTGCATATATTATAGACGATAAATCTACGGAAATTTATGGATCAAAAATACAGTAACAAAAGATATTGAAGAATAAATTAACTATATCTGAAAAAGCATACATATATATACCAAAAATAAAATAGAATAAAGAACAAAATATCAGCGCATTAATCAATTGCAATCATCGAACTAGAAAACTAATTACAAAACAAATATATAGCATCATAAAGAAAAAAAGTGACATGGCACGTTTATTTAAAAGTAATAAACATGAAACAGGGTACATCACAACTACAATTCCCCAGGCTACTATAAATCGACTTCATAAACTTGTCTTAAATGATACACGAAGAGTTACTTCAGAATGCAAATTAAAATGGTTATTTGACAACTACCCTGGTATCACTGATGAAGAATACATTATGAGTCCAATTATTTTACAAAACCAATTGAAATTCCGTATCAAAATAAAGTTTCCTAATGATAACTCTACCACAACTACAACTACCACCACTACCACTACAGCGACAGGTACTAAAACCACAACGGTTAAAACCACAAAGACTACTACGACTTCAGGACCAAATGGTGAGCCAACAAAATTTTGTCAGTTATACCTAATATGTGAAAATCATGAGTTATCAATTGAAACTTTTGACTTAACTAGAGTATTAATCAATAATACGCCAATCCCAACCAAAAGAGATATCAAAAATGAAAAAATTCAATACTCATTTTTAGTTTCTGAAACTTTTAAATTAATGCAAAAACTCAAGACTGAAATTTTGATTGATTTACGATTATTCGAGGAACAAAAAGATGATGAAAACTCCCCCCCTCCATATCCTACCCCAATTGAAAGTAGTACCAATGACCCACCTCCATTTGAACAAGTTGGCATTCTGATAAATAAACCATTAACCAATCCAACAAGGACTATAACTTTCACTTGGAAATTTTTATACGATAACAATACATATTTTAATAGAAGCTCTTATCTTGAAAGTCCAGGATTTACTGATTATGAAAACAAGTGTGATTGGAAAATTCGAATATACCCAGTAGGTGATATGACTTCGGAAAATTATTATTTTTCAATGTATCTGAGCAGTTCTAAGATTGCTTATCCTGTTAATGTATATTTTGGGTTGGTGTTATGGAAAGTTAATAATGATGGAATTGTTTACAAAAGGGTTCAAAAGTGTCATCGATTTGATACAAAAAATAAAAGCTTTGGATTCCCACAGTTTGGTAGAATGGATGAGCTGGAAGAATTGAGTGATGATAAAAATGAACAGTTATTAGCAACAGCTTTTATCAAAACTTTGTAACTTTATCAATTACACACATTTGAAGGCCCCTGCTCGAAGTTTCCAAGATCTGGAGTATCTTTTGAGTCAACTTTTTGTTTCATAAATCCGAAGCTTTTGGATAGATTCAAATCGGTTATATATGTTTGAGACGGAGTTTTCGGGTTTTTTTTCTAAAAGAATATTTTGAAACATCATAATGATCGATGATCTGTATACATGTACAATACTTATATTATTATATAATTGGATAGTAATATCGTTTAATGATAAATTGATATTGTTGACAGTGATAGTTATTATTATACTAATTATTCAGAAAATTTATTTATTAATTCGTTACTTTCTTCAGAAAATTATAAATCAAGTTAGAAAATTATTATGAAAAATTTTCTTTTATGTTTTAATTTTACCATACTTATATTTACACATAGTTGTGGTTATCTAATATTTTGACAAGTAAAACACCGATCAAGTGATTTTAATTATAGTCCTCTTAGATTCTTCCTTTTAATTATAGTATAGGTTTTGCTGGCGACAATAGAAGCCTAACTTATTAAAAGTTAGAAAAGTGCTTTTTTTCAGTCAACAAGTTTTGATAGAATAAACAATTGTTAACAGAGTCTTGCTAAATTAACTATGAATTATTTGATATAGCAGATATTTGATAAAAGCTTTTAACCGGAACCCACGTTTCTTTTAAAAAAGTTTTTTCTAAACCCCATATTTATAGCTTATTAAAGTTTTGAACTAAATATCCAATTGAATTGTATGCTGATGTGTAGCAACTTATTTTTGCTTAATAACAGGTCAAACTAACTTAAGTTCATTGATGCTAATCTATAATATATTGGAAAAATATGTACTAAATACTATAGAGAGTTCGGCACCAATTGTAAATTTTAAATTTTGAAGTATACTTTTCAGGGTTTAATATATATAATTCCTCATCATAAATGTGATACCTTCTATAATCTTTAAATCCATTATAAATATATAGCAACAATTCAATCTGCAGTGTATATTACTGTAGTCTAAATATAGAATAGAGTAATTCTGTACAAGTTGATAAATGATCAGTCTATAATTAATGTAGGAATTTAAATATAATCAAATTAGTAGCTAGCATGCAAGATCCGTAGTGACATACTGTATCATGCATGCATTTCTTGATTGTGGATGCCATCCTTTCACTGTCACTAGAATGGTCTTCTACAAGCTTTAGCAATGACTCTATAAAATAACTGCAATTTGGTCCTGACACCGAAAAAATAGAATGGTATCGATGTCGATCTATAGCTAATCTGGTACTATTAAAGGCAGCTTAAAATGAAAATATCCTATAACCTCATCAGCCTTCGATTACTCAATTATAAATCGAAAGCTTAGTTACTCAATTAATAAATATGCAAAAATCTTAAGTATGATATCCAGAATATCCAGGTATTAGCATAGCATATCTTTATGCTCACGGGGTAGCTTCTATTCAAATCTGGTATGATGTTTTTGGGTCATGGCGTGTTTCAATATTCCTTGAGTGTAAACTCTAATTTCCTTGATTATGATTTTTAAACTCAAAACTCTTACACTAGAAATAACAATGTCCTTCATGTGTATCTCGGAAGTGTAGCGATAGCTTGCAGTAGAAAAAAGGCTTCACATTTATGATGATAATATTGAGCGTTTCAAAGATTTCAGCTGAAACATGATACTTGTAAGACCAATTGAAAAACTACCACTAGTTAAACTGCAGTTTTACCAGTATGAGCTGTAAGTTCCAAAATGTACCTTTGATTAGTTTTGAATCTATAAAACTTAAACTCTATTAATTTTCAAAATCAGGGAAATTGCTAAGCCTGGGCTAGTAATATGAGGCGTGTTGATCGTGTTTATTATTTCTAATTGAAACCGAATAACGTGTTTAGAACCCCACTCATTGATTTATACAGAGTAGGCTAAGTATATACACACACTTAAACAAATTTAAAATAAAGTGCAATCTATTTTATGACCTCGAATGTTTTGAACATCAAGAAGTTGAGCTAATCATGATGAGTACCAGTTTAACAACACTAGAAAGCGCGGTACCTTACATTTATTATAGCATACTGATTTTATCAAAAGATTCTATAATTCTCCATGAAAGTATACAATTTGAGATCTAGATATAACCTCGGAACATTCGAAAATTCTATCAGTGCTAATAGCTACGAATTATGATATTCCAAAAAGTTATATAAACATCCTATAATCCTTCAAAATTATCCAAAAACTAGAAACCAGTAACACTTTTTCTTCTTATATCACATTCAACAATGAAATTCTCTTTATTATTCTCAATCGCTTTATCTGCTTTGGCTTACGCTGCTGACATTCAAGTCGACAAGGCTCAAATTGCCAAAAGTTTAGATGCAGCAAAGACTGAATTTTCTAATTTGGGTCAATTAATTAGTGCTACAAAAACCGATTTAACTTCCAACACTGCAGATTTGGATCAAGTTGTTAAAAGTTTAACTACTTTAACTGAAGATTCCAATAAAGTCTTTTTTGATCAAATTGTTGAAAATTGTTTCATTCCATGGTGTTGTCCAGTTCCTTACCCAGTCTATCCTTACCCAGCTCCACCACCACCAGCTTACGGACCACCAGTCTATCATCCAGGTAGTTACAAAAAGTTGGATGATGTTTTGGATATGAATAAGGTCGATCAAGCTACTGTAACTGCAGCAGCAGCCAGTATTCAACCATTATTCGATTCATTATCTGGTTCTATTGATTCATTGGTTATGAAGATCTCAAAAGATCCAAAATCTTCAACTGGTGATTTATCTAATTTATTGGGTGCTGTTGATGATTTGGTTAAGGGTACTCAAAATATTGCCAAATTAGATCAATCAAGAGCTAAATTGGCCAATGCTGCTGAAGAATTAAAGAAATTGATGTAGAGATTTTGTTATTCAAATATTTTTTCAATCTTTAATTTTGTAATTACAAGTAAGTTACTATATATATATAGGGTCAAAGTTTCTTCATTCTTTTCTTATCTTTGGTGTATTGTTATAGTTTTTGTTAATTAAGTAATATAAAATGTTTTTTTTTTTTTTTTGTTCAATATTTTTATGACACTATTAAGTCTTAGTATTTGCTATAGCTAATAAATGTACCAACAGTTGTAGTGATTTTTGAATATATATTCTTTTACGAGCAAGACCATGAATGCAGTTTTCTCGTTAGCCAGCTACAGAGCTTAAAATATCTCTAATAAAAAGTTTATTGTTGATTAGCATAAATTTGTTGAATTTCCTTAGCGGATTTATAATCGTTATAGGTTCTTTGACGGTAGATATACTGCTGAGGTTATACTAAAGTATATATATAATTACACAAAGGTTTATTTACAACTGAATCTTTATAATCTCATATATCCAATCTTAAACTACCCCAATTCAAACATTATCGATCTATATATCTCATTGCAGTACTGCATATGTTCTACAAATTGTAATTGAGCTTAAGTTAATCGTATCTCAAACTGCTTTAAATTTACACAATATTTAACTTCCATGGGATCTCAATATACAGTAACGGCCATAAACTTATGCAAATTTCAATCTCAATCTCAAAAGTAATCTAGGTAGCAACAACACTGTAATATATTGTCTTTTTATCATAATTAAGCGAGATTGCACCGTTGAGATCCATAGAACTTAGTAACCGCAGGTGCACCAAGCATAGCCCCGTGGCAAATTAAAATCAATTTCAAATCAGGTTAGTTATAATTAGAGACGAGATTTTGACTAGCTTCGTTTGTATAAATTTTATGGTATTATTGAGGTGATCACTTTCTATATATACCGCATATCTCACAACATGCTGATCAATTAATGGCTATATAAGGCAGGTACCAAGCAAAAAATGACAATTATACTTAGAATAATTACGTTGCACAAATAGCATAATTATAAGATATAAACTTTAAAGCCATGGAACTTTATATATACGCTATAGTTATAATACAACTTAAGTCTAATGGACCCGACCATGCATTATACCACGGGTTCTGTGAGTAACCTGATAATAATTACAGTACTAGTACGTAAAATACTAGTACTTACCACCAACTTTAACTTTAAATTAAAATATAATAACTTTTGTAACTTATAAAAAAGTCAAAACAAACCTTGATAAATTGAACTTACAAGCTTAACTCTATTCATCAATAAAACGGGCCTCAGAAAATCTTCTCTGCATTTTAGATATACTTTCGAATTTATCATATTGTACACTTTAACTATATATATGCAAGTCTATATATATATATATGCAAGTCTATATATATATATATGCATGCACTACGTACTCGACAAAGATAGAGCCACTCCAATCTTAATAGTCTTAAGAACATTCAAGCTTGAAAATAGAAATTTGAAATCTACCCAAAACCTTAAGCTCAATTGTGTGGCGCTGAGTAATTAATGTGGCTAGTGAGACCCGGAAAAATCGGACCCATTTTAAAGCTTAACCTAGCTTAATTAAGCTTCTACAGATTTTATTCTCAGGTGGGAGAAAACCCCATGGCTGCAGCGCTTAAGAGCTCCAGGAGTACGATGCCTGTATACAATCAGCCAGAACTTACATTCGGACTATAATGGATTCTTATGAAAGATTCATAAGGTTATCAAGAGTATTGTATATACTTATACAATATTAATGGATACTGATTTTTGGACTTTAGGTTCTAGACTTTATTCAAAGGTATGGTATCATGCATGCCTACTCAATTCTAACGCCTGTCTGTGTACTTTGATTCCTTAGTAATAGTATTAAAAATTTGAGGTATCGCCGACTATGAATTCTTACAAGATAAAGGATATACATGTATATGTGGATAGTGTTACCACTCAATCCCATATGGATCGAATGCTGTAAATAGAAAATCAGTAACAAAAAAGTGCTCTGTGCCTTCACCAGGGGAACGGACTTGGCAGTTTAGAACACGCGCGCGTAACTTTACCGGACGTCTCGATCTGAGACAAATCATCTTTCGATTGATCTAAAGGTGATTCATCCCTTAAGTCAATTGTAATTTACACGTAATTGTAAATTTATGGCAGCGGTCATTGTTCCACACATGTATCCATATATGCTGTATTAAACAAATTAATTCAAAGAGCTCTACAATTAATATTAATTTAATATTAATCCTATTAATGTAACTCAGTGAGTTCTTGAGGATACAAAACTGCTACTTGTTTTCTTAATTTTTTTTTTTTTTTTTTTCGAATCACTTTTTTGAAATTTTTGTATTTGCGGGAAATCTCAGTATATGGAAGTTTACCATTTCCCCCAATCTAATCAATACAGTAACTTTGCAATCCATGATGTTATAACCAGTATTTTTTTTGGCCACCTAGATGCACTGTTGTACGTACAAGTATGTATACATACCTCTATCTGGGTAGAAGAGTGCTAAATCTATGTACACGTTGTGGATATAATTACATCGTTCATCAAACAACACATCACATTCGGGTATACTATAGAAGCAGTCCAAAAAATTCTAAATAAAAGGTGTATATAAACCTAGTATATATACAATCTTAAGTGTGTGAATATATAGCTGCACTTTTTTAGGATTGTGATCGTCATGCTCGCCATTTAAGTTGACTCTATAGATCCCGAGGACATTTCACATCTTACATACCACCTACCATTGCGAATTATCAGGTACCATAATATCAGCTGTGCAATAAGATATACTCGAGTCCATCAAAATAATCCATATGTGCAGGCATTTCTTTGGGATCTCTTTAAAATCTTACTTCAATTTTGGACGATAACATTTATAATACCATATGGTATGGACGATATCGATTGTAATTGTAACCGCGGAACTCAATTCAGATCGAGATCCAATTAGTTCAGTGTTTAAGATATAGATATATCAATCTATATACATATATGTATTGTACACGCATGACGGTACTTGTACATCGAATGTGATCGAGTCTCAATTTTATTACCATACTTGTAATGGATCATTGCAAGCTTACTGAATTTACCTATAGTATACTTATGTATTATAATTATCGATGAAGTACTTAAAATTTATAATGCAGGAGGTAACTTGCAGTGAATGCACTTGAGATAGTTGGATACGTGGGCACTGATTTAAAAAATTGAATCTGGATGGCTTCAATAATTTTGATGAATGAATTTACCAATCCATCTCCTTGATATTCAGGAGAAACTTGGCTTATTTAAGGTTGAATATGGCATTACATATGATGAATCCGATTTCAAGTAATATTCGTCTATTTATTATAATACTACCAACGTTTGGGTGTAAGCACCTTGGATGACCCAGCCACGTAAATTGAGAAGCTTTCTTAATAGACACTGGGTGTTGTAACCGTGTTGAATTGAGCAATTTCAGTACACGAGGGATAGCTCGATATACACTGGTAGTTTGCTGGTGCATAGGTTTCATGGGACCATGGGCCCATGAAATTGATCGATCATATGCATGCATGTATGAAGCTATAGTGCACCATGGTTATAGTTCATGTTGCAATATTGTCAATTATAAATTGTAAGGCATAAAATTTCAATATATGGATCTTGATTGATTGGCCGTTACCATTTGAAGGTCAAATGCTAACCAGTCTAATGGTTCGGGTATCTAACCCTAAAATTTCTAGCTGAAATATATCGTAATTATTACGGTGTGACATATATCTAGTTATTGATCGATCGGAGTGAATAACTCTCAGCAAACTATAGCCATCCGCGGATACAGACTTTACATTTTACAATCTCATGCCTTATTGACAGTTAATTATAGAGGAACAAAAAATAAACCGGAATAAATGAAATAAATTAAAAATACAGACTATTCAGTATACATAAAAGACATCTAAAATTTAAGAATCGAAAAATAAAAAACAATAACCCTATCACCTTTTATACTTCAATAATACATAAAACATTAAATGACATTAGAAAAAACCCATGGCAAAATTTCAATTTAAACCCTGGATACTTGATGCTTTAGCAGGTTAAAAAACACTACCTTGATACTTTTGATACAGTATCATAAAAAATAAAAGAAAAAAAAACAAAGCACAAACAAATAATTAATAAACAGTCAAGGATTTTAACTCGACAATGACAAATAATAATAATAAAAAAAATAAATAATAATAAAACATGGTAAAAAGTTAGTACACTCCCTTCTTTTTCCTCCTCCTTCTCTTCTTCCATCTCTATGCTCCATCTCTAATGGAAATAATTTATGCAGTATTTTGTTCTTCAAATGCAGGGTTATGAACTAACGGGTTTTCCCAGCAACATTGACGAATAACCTCGACATTTGGGAATGCGTAGAATTTATAACTATTCTCTTGTTCAAATTCCTGCTCATTATCATCATCGTAGTCTCCTTCATCATGGTCATATTCATCACTCGATGATAATGACGCAGCTAAAACTGTTGAAGTGGATAATAAGGCGGACTTGTTAATCATCATAACATTGTTGCTATTATTAGTGGTTCTGTTATTAGTTACATCATTTAAAGCCACTTTTGATAACAAATGATGAATCTCTTCGTTTGATGTTTCTTTATACCACTGGCTAGTTGTTGTTGTTACTGCTGTTGTGGTGTTCATAGAATTAGGTTTAACAGGTCTTGGTGCTATCAACCGTGGTGAAGACATTTTTATAATGGTATTAATTAGAAGTTATAATAGTTGTAGTAGTATTTCAGGGAATAATCTATAATGACGAGTCTATCAGTTGTTATGAATAGATGGTGGTGAAATAAATAAAATGGTTAGTAAAAAGAGATGAAAATATAAAAAATATGAAACGGGCGAATCTCAGATTTTATATACTAAATCTATCGTTAAAAATATCTCTTTTTCTCAAAAACTTTATTCCAAATTAAAAAAGAAGGTTCGAACGTAAATAAAATACAGGTAAAAAAGGGTATAATAAAAACACAATGGATATAAAATGTGTGAAAGCTAAAAAGTGAGAGAAAAAAAAAACTGGTTAGCTAAACTTTAAAAATTGTCTAATCAAAAAAAAAAAAAAAAAAAAAAAAAAAAAAAAAAAAAACAGAAGAGGAAAAAAAAGAGTTCGACACATCAATTTTAAAATATATTTGTGGGTGGCACTGATTACAGGCAGAACAGAATTTTAAGCTGTGCAAGGATCGGCTTGTTATCACGCATTGTTATCAGATGCACGCAGTGAGCATGATTCACTACTGTAGAATCGTCACCACATTAAAAAAATACAATCAGAAAAAAGGTTAAAATTAAACTATTTTAATTAGGAAAAACTATAGAATTTTTTTTTTTTTTTAAAAAAAAGGAATATTACAAACCTTGTAATTGTTCTTCTTCCGCAACAGTTGGTCTCTTTTGTAATACCAAAGGTTTACCCATAATTCTGAAATAAATATCTTTAACATCATCAGTAGTTGATTCAAAATGAGTTGAAGAATCATAACTTTTTGAAATATAAACATTGTCTTTAGTACCATCTTCAATTGGCTCATATAAATCAGCAATACCCATTAAAGTATCTAATCTTGGACCTAATAATTTGAATGCTGGTTCTAATTCTAAATGAGGAGTATCAGTTTCAATAATAGTAGATACAATAGCTAAATAATGTCCTTTTGCTGCAACATTATGTGAATCAGAAACACATGCAATATAAATATCATGCTTTCTCTTGATTTGATTTTGTGGTAAAATGATTTGAACACTATCATTATTATCAGTATTTGTAATTGGATGATTTAAAATACACATTGCTCGAATTACTTTATAACCAGTTTTTTGAACTTTATCTGGGAAATAAGTTGGATCACCAATAACATATTTAGTTTTTGCAACTTGATCTCCAGATTTAACGCCATTAACTTTACCTTCATCATCATATTCAATACCATCAACTGGAGTATCTAACATATAAGTCCCACCATAAATTGCACTTAATCGTGCAAAACCTTGTGGTAATTCACCCAAACCATATAAAGGATAAATATAAGGACTTTTACCATATCTTGCCATACTATTTGCATATAATTTAATTCTATCAAAAGTTTCTTTAGCTGGCTGTGATACATAATCATCTGTGCTCCATAATGCCATTGCATGACCAACAAAGTCTCTAGTACCTGGTTCTAAACCAAATTTTAAATAAATTTCAGACATTGTATTTTTATTAACATCAATACCTTGTTGAGTTGATTTATCATCTTCATCAAATTTACTAACAAATTCCAAGAAATTTTTCAATCGTCGTTTTTCAAAAAATCCCATTAAAGGTGAACTAATTGCTTCAGTTTGATTTGATGGAACTTTTGCAATTTTACCATCTTTATAAACATATGAACCAGCAATTTGTTTGAATTCCATATATCTTGTAACATCAGTATGAATCAAAATATTAGTCAATTCACCATTTGCCATTAAAAATTTTGGAATCAAATCAATATTCCAATCTCGATCTCTACCTAAATTTTCTGGTACTTCACCATTTGGTCGAAATTTTTTATAAAATTGTGTTAAATTTAATGATGCTGATTCACCACCATAATGATCTTGACGGTCAATATGTAATACTTTTTTACCTTCAACTGATAAAATACCACTCAAGATACATTCAGTTAACCCAGTACCTGTTTAATTGTTAGTATTATTATTGGTTTGCTTTTTTATCATTATTAATTATGTGGATACTTACCCAAGACAATTACGTCGTATTCTTCATCCATGATTTAAAGTTGTTAAAGTTATAATAGAAAATTGAAATTGTTGAAGTTTAAAAGAGAGAGAAAGAGAAGAAAAATAAGGGGAGGTGGAATCAAAATCGATTCTGCAGTGCAACCAACACAAAACAAACAGAGCTTTTATTGTGGTTTAAAAGTTGTGTTGGGAGGTTGGTGCAGCAGCAGCACAACTCAATTGTAATGTAAGTGAGTTGCTCGAGATGCTTAAGCTGGATCGTTCAAGTACTTGCAAGCACCAAAAAACAGTCCGAACTCCGATTACTCCTCGATGGATTACTTTCCGGACCCCAAAAAAGGAGTAAGCTTGTTGCCATGACAGTATAAAAAAACGTGATAAAAGTCACGCTTTTATTAATACCAGCCAAAAAATCTTTGCAAGCTAGCTCAATATCGGGCCTAATAACGGCCCGTTAAGCACACCTTAACCACTTTGAAAATAATTGTGACTATTTTATACATTAACTCATCATTAGATATATAAATATCAGTGAAAAAGTCAATAATTATTCATTCATGAGTCAACTCAACATCTACCTGCAGTAAAATGAAAGTGATCGAGTTGAAAAATGCATTATTCAGACCATTGGCTGATAATATTAAAAAAAATGTTTTCAAAAATCCAATTAATTTAGAAATCAAATCAAATGAAAGATGGGCAATTACAGGTCCAAAAAAGTTGGATTTATTACATATTTTATCATCAAAGCATGTTGCCTGTCCACCATTATCAAGGACTTATAATCTAGGCGAAGATAATTGGGCAAGTCAGGTTATTCAAATGGTTGAGTTTAAATCACCAAGTATTAAAGCATCACATTTATCTGCAAGGTACGAATCTTTTAGAGATGAAGAAGATAATTCTTTGAAAGATTATTTATTACAAGCCGATAGAAACCCTGATAATGTTTATAATGTTTTGAAAAAATTCAAATTGGATGGTATTGAGGATAGATGGATTGTTGGATTAAGTAATGGTCAAAATAGACGAGCAAGATTAGCTCATTCTATTCTTAAACATCCAAAATTATTAATTGTTGATGAACCTTTATTAGGGTTAGATCCACCGAGTCGAAATAAAGTCTCGGATGTTTTGCAAAGCTTACCACCGAATCCACATGTAGTTCTAGGTACCCGAATTCAAGATGAGCTACCTGATTGGATCACACATATTGCAGTTACAGATAATGATGGAATCTCACATCAAGGAAGTATTAATGAAGTTATGCCACATTTAGAAAAATTAAGAAAAGAACATTTAAAAAAATTAGATGCTGTCAAATATCAAAAGAAGGATAATAGCGATAAAGATGTTATTATTGAATTAGATGATATTACTGTTAGTTATAGAGGTGAGGTAATTTTCAAAAATTTATCTTTTAAGGCAAGAGCAGGTGAAAAGTGGCATTTACAAGGCCCCAATGGATCAGGAAAATCAACTTTGTTGAGTATAATAACTGCTGATCATCCTCAGTCTTGGAATTCAAAGATTAAATTATTTAATGTACCAAGAAAGACTGGTAGACAAAGTTATTTTTCAATTAATGAAGATATTGGGCATGCATCACCTGAAATCCATGCCCTATTTCCCACCCGACTAACAACCTCTCAAGCTATTAAAACTGGTTATGTTGTTGGATCATTTATTCCACCAAAAAACCTAACCAATGAACAAGAACAACGTGTACAAGATTTGATGAAAGAATTTAGTTTGGAAGATAAACAATTATATGACTTATCATTAAGTGATCAAAAGACTGCTTTATTTTTAAGAGCTATTGTTAAAAATCCAAAGATTTTAATTCTCGATGAAGCATTTAGTGCTATGGAAGAAGAACGAATTGAACAATGTAAAATCTTAGTCAATAATTGGGAAGGTACTGTTATTGCAGTTGGGCATATTGAAAATGAATTACCAGGTTGTGATAAATACATTAGATTTACCCCAGAGAATAGCTCAGTTGAAATTGGCAATTTATAAATTATATATATATATATTCTCGCACTTTTTTATCATTTTAATAAATGTGCAGTGCATTGTTCCAAATCTGTGGCAATAGATTCACCTTGTTCGCCACAATCTTGTCTTAATCCTTCAATAACCCCTTTAATATCTCCAGCAGGTTTATCTTGACTAATTTTCCATTTAGCTTCTACACTTTTGATTTCAATATCTAATCCATAAACGGATTTTTGTAATAATTTGGTATAATTTTCTGGTGCATCATCAACTTTCCAACCATCAGGTTTTTCTAACTCTCCCGTCAGTTCATTCATTTGTTCATGAATCCATTCTCTATCATTATTAACGGTTGGTTTCCCATGAACATGAACAACTGAAAAATCCCATGTTGGTACTACTTTGCCAGTAGCCGGTTTAGTTTCTTTATAATAAGTTGGGCTAACATATGCTTGATTTTTTTGGAATATAATCAAAATATCATCAGTATTTGATAATGAAGTATGTTGTTTGTTAGCTTTTGCAAAATGTGCTTTTAATCGAATCAAATTATTTTCTTCATCGAATTTTGATACCATTGGGATATGATTAGCAACTAATCCATCTTCTTGAGTGTATGAAATAACGGTAGCTAATGGGTTTTCTTTGATTAATGATCGAATTCGTGCTAGATCTGTGACCAAAAATTTTGATTGAATAAACATCTTTTACAATATTTGATAAATGTTAGTAGTAGTGAATGTATTTAAAATGTATATGAATATTTAAAGAATGTCTAATGTTTATATATATAAAGAATAACGCGGCTAAACTTGCATCTTTTGAAAATTTCAAACATTTATAAGAATTTTAATCCGGATATTGGACCGTTTTTTTGCGTTCCATCCTGCAGTTGATATATGCATGTGCGCCCCTGTTTTAATTATGTGGGGGATTTTGTTACCGCTTGAAGATGTACTTAATTAAAATTTTCTGGCCCTTAATTACTAGCCTTCGTCGTATTACTAATACAATATTTTTGCGCCATTATTGGTTACTCCCTTAGTATATATTATTATTGATGAACCCCACGATGAACTTCATGACTAAGTGAAAATGACACGAGTAGACTAGCCATGTACTGATCGAACCAACCCGTGCCATAGTTCGCCCATTTGTTTTTCAGTCAAATAGTTTCTTAAGTTTAATAAAGTTGATAATTCATCTTGCATATGTTGTGCAAATACATCACCAAACTCATCAATAATGTCTCGAACTTTTAATGATCAACGTCTTCCGATTTATTCGAAACATATTTTTGTAGTTTCATTAACCCACCAAGAAATTGTTCGTGTTGATCCAAATTATCATTCATAATATCTGGTTGATTTGTTATTTCAGCAATTTGTGGGAAAAAACTGGTTTCTTCATGATGATGATGACCATCTAGCCCCATAGTCCAATGCATTACATGCATTAAAAACCATCTTTTTTCATTTTCGGATTGTGTCAATTCTTCATCTCCTGCCATTTCATAAATTTCATTTAATGAGCTAATGAACATTTGATGGATGTTTTTCATCTTTGTGGTGACTCGATGAAATTCGTCTTCTGGTACTTTAACATCTGCAAATCGTGCCATATTTTTTGTAAATTGGATAGTAGTAATTGATTTGTTTGTTCTTTGAATAAAATAGTATAATATGAGATCATAATTTTCAGGTCTTTTTATATCCATCTCAGCGGAGCTCCCCGATTACCTAATCTTGGTTTAACTTTAGAAGATGCGGCTCTCCGTGATAGGCATCGCATTAAACTGACACAATTTTACTATACCAGGTAGTATACAAACAACTGCAGTACAATCTTGTTCAGGAACTTTACCTTCAGAACAACAAATTTTAATTCCTTCAGTTAAAGCTCATGATGGCTGCACCGATATATTTGCATCGATTCAAGCACCATTGGTAATTGAGGTTCTCGATCCTTTTGATTCAACTTAGTAACACTAAAAAGTTTAAATTACGGGTTGCCAATCAGTAAAACTTTATTTGTTACACGCAATGCGGCTGACTATTACATACTGTGGTGTAACAGTCGCGCACCACAGTATTAAACCTTATTTCGATCCTTTTACGAATCCTTCGATATATCAAACAAAATCTACTTCATATTTTCTTTGATTTCTTTTGAATTCTGATTAGTTAGTTAGTTAAATCTGTATTTATTATTTATTATTACATTTATTAAGGACATGCATTAGAACTATAGGAAGAACATTCGGAAGTATACCTGGTGCCTCTGGACCCTCCTGTTAACCTGGATTAAACCTGTCCCCTTCCCGCTATAACCCGTCTTTACAGTTCCCAGACCAGTTGGTTTGGTCAAGCGCCGGTTGTTTCGTGATGAAGCGCAATTTGAAATTCTGATTATTTTATTTCTTAAAGAAAATTATATATACCTTATAATTTCCTCCATTTTATATTTTTACATAATTATATATCTATATCTACAATAAATCCTATTCTTTGTATTTGCTAATTCTATTTCACAATAAGACTTTAGTCTATTACAACTATTCACTCAAGAAGACACTGTTGAGTATATCCGAATCGATATACTGTCTCAGTCGAACACTATATTTACTGGTCGTTAATTGGTACTAAATATTCGGCCTTCTCGTCATCATTGAACACTGTTCGTGTCGTTTAGTTCATTTCTTAAATTTGCTAGCTCCAACCCGGACTTAGGTACGTCCGAAAGATCCATGGCACTACAATTGGTAGCGCCTCTGTGAAAACAGTACGAGACTAACAAGGATTAGGTATTTGATCACAGATTGATCATTGAAATTCAGCTTCAAATTATTATTTTTCTAATAGTTCGCAATGACTGATAATCACTCTGATAATAATCAAGGCATCCCTGATGATAATCAAGAATTTCCTGCAGCTGTTCCTGTTCAAGCAAATAAAGCTCCAAGAAACAACAATAATGGTACTAATATTTGGGGATTACCCCACGCCTCAAAAGAAACAGCATCTATTGCTGATGATTACCATGATCCATCCAACAGAAGTGTTAATTCAAATCACCTTGATAATCCAGACGCTGAACTACAACATCCAGGATCTCCGATGTCCCTGTATGAACAAATGAAGAAATCGTCTATTAAGGTCGCTCCATACCGCCCAGCAGGTCCAAAAATCTATGATGGTTCCACTGATTTATTGAAGTTTAAAATTTGGAAAGCAGGTATTGATGCTCTACATAGTATCTGTGCAACTAAGGATGAAAGCATCAAGATGGCTCAAGCTTGTCTTTATTTAGAAGGTCCAGCTCAATTATGGTATTTAACCAATGCTGGCTATTATAGTACTTTTAACCAGGCTGTTGCTGCAATGAAAGAAGTCTTCATCACAAAACACTATTTGCATTCTCTGGTCAGCAAGTTCTATGAACTGAAACAACTAGGCACTGTTAACAATTTCAATTTCTTGTTCAACAGTCAATGGCAGTTATTGAAAGAGGAACTCAATATGAGTGAACAACTATTAGTTGTAAAGTACATCCAGGCTTTGAAATCAGATATAGCTGCTCACTTAAAGTTGCTCCCAGACACCCTAGTCGAAGCACAAGCTATGGCTGCTGGAGCAGAACAAGCAGAAAGAATCATGAAAAAGTCCAGAAGGTCAACGTCTAATTACCAGTTCCAATCTCCAATCAGGAATCTACCTGATTTAAGTTCATCCGTTAATGTCAATAATAATGAAAGCGCAGCTCCAAAGAAACCAAAATTGTCCCGTGCCACTTTGTTAGCTCAAGGTAAATGCTTCAAGTGTGGTCAACATGGACATATTGCAAAAGTTTGTCCTTTAAAAGGACCAAGGAAACTGTAGTAAAGCAATAAAATCTACTGCTAATGTTGACAAAACTGCTGCTGAACCTATTGATACAGTTAAAGCTGTTGTCAATCCGGTTAATTGCTTAACGGCGAATCCGGTGCCAAGATTAAGTACTAATAATACAGAAGCTCCGGCACTGGAGGATTTATTTTATTTTATTGGACTTTCAAATGTAAAGATAGCGAGATAAGGTGCTTAATTGATAGTGGTGCTAATGTGTCAATCATTGACAACCAGTTGGTAGAGAAGTTAAACCTGGATACTCAAGAAGCTCAAAATTCTCATTTAATGGAGCTTTAGTAAATCAACCATGTTATAGTTCCACGGTAGCTGCTGTATCATTGAGACAAGGTACTTGGAGTACTACTATTGATGCTTATGTCTTACCATTGGTCAAGAAAGAGATGATACTGGGAATACCTTTTTGTAGGTTATACTCCCAGTTCTGGGGTTAAAAGCATAGTACATTCAACCCTGATGTACACGTGTGCAAAGGTAAAGAACCTAGTGGTAACGTGGGATCTCAGATTGAATTAAATGTTATTGATCTACCAGTCTTGTTTCCAAGTTGGATTGCTTTGCAGGAGCTCAGTCAGTTATTTGTCTAAATATTATGGCTTGTAATTTCGAAGGTGTTGTTGTGGAAGAAGAAAAAGAAGAAGATGCAGATGATCTAGTAGATACAAATGATGGTGTGGGTAAACCTTTAACCCCAGGGTTAGCTGATTTTGGCGATGTTGTTTGTGATACATTTAGGAAAAGAATTACCCTCGGAAGAAAATGGTACCCATCCAATTGATATCATTCCAGGAAGTCAACCACCAAATAAAACACCATACAGAATGAATTCAACAGATCTGAAAGAATTGAAACGACAATTGCATGAACTATTAAATTAATGTTTTATTAAACCTTCAGCAAGTCTTTACGGTGCTCCAGTATTATTTGTTACAAAGAAAGATGGTTCAAAAAGGTTGTGTGTGGATTAAAGAGCATTAAATGACATTACCATTAAGTATAGATACCCTTTTCCAAGAGTTTATGATATTTTAGATCAATTGCATGGTAATACATGTTTCACAAAGTTAGATTTCCACTCAGGCTATCATCAAATTCGAGTTCAAAAAGAAGATGTTGATAAAACTATAGTATACTTTCAGAACTCGATATGGGTCTTTTTGCATTTAAGGTAATGGCTTTTGGGTTATGCATATGCTCCAGCTACATTCCAGAGTATCATGAATAATCTATTTAGTGATTGGTTAGATGAATTCGTAAATATTTCCTTGGACGACATTATAATTTTTGATATCGATTACGCTTCAAATGTTAGACATGTTCGTATGGTGTTAGCATGCACGATTACGAAAACATCTCACCTTCAACAAGATTCAATTCAAGAAATTTGTACATGGCCCAAGCGGTAGCTATCCAAAATTACCATTTGCTCATGATATTGAAGTCGCATCAAGACTCAATGAAATTGTTGATTATGTTGGTACTAGTGATAATCCCCCATTAATTCATTGTACATGGAAAGGTTTTGATCCAACAGTAGTCTATGCTATTCCAACTGAACTATTTCTACAACTAGATGAAGCTACCAGCAATTCTCTAATATCTCAATGAGTCCAGTTGAAGAATGAATATTCTATCATTGATACTAATAATCAACCCCAGCAATGCGTATACGTTATAACAGCCGCGCACCACAGTATTAAACCTTATTTCTCTATTCAATTTTATTTCAACTTCTTCATTCTCATTCAATCAAATTATTTTTAGATAACTACAACAATTCAGAAAATCATGTCATTTTCTTCATTACTATAGGTATTTTGGTTATTTTGATCCTTTTACAAACTCTTCGATATATCAAACAAAATCCACTTCATATTTTCTTTGATTTCTTTTGAATTCTGATTATTTTATTTTTCTTTGAGAACATTATATATATCTTATAATTATCCTCCATTTTATATATTTTTACATAATATTATCTACAATAAACTCTATTCTTTGTATTTGCTAAATTCTTATTTCTCAACAAGACTTTAGTCTATTACAACTATTCACTCAAGAAGACACCGCTGAGTATATCCGAATCAATATACTGTCTCAGTCGAATACTATATTTACTATAGTCGTTAATTGCTACGTACTAAATATTCGACCTTCTCGCCATCGTTCAACATTGTTCGTGTCGTTTAGTTCATTTCTTTTGTTAACTGCGACCCGGAATTAGGTACGTCCGAAAGATCCACTACACATGACATATATATCATTATGCTTGGTCTCGGGTTTAGTAATTGGAAGTTTCGTAACTTGGGTCTATATCCTTCTATAAGCTTATAACTATAGTATACTTCGACAGGATCGTTAATTAAGTGTTAGATAAGAATATTGTAAAGTAATTCAAAATAAAAAGTAACTCAATTAATAGTTGTTTTCTGTGATTGTATTTATAGAAAGACTGAATACATAAGAAGAATACAAAACACTATAGTATACTAACTATCGCTAAAAGTACTTGTCTCAACATACATGTAGTTCAGATATATATATGTATACACAATATGTAAAAACATTCTTTAAATTTTGGTTTCAGGTAAATTTCTATTACCAATATTTTAAATAACTAGTATAATATGCCACTAACAAAACAAACTAAATAATGTCAGAAAAAAAATTTAAGCTACAAATAATTTAATTATATATAAAAAATCAAGATAGTTTTTCAAAAGGGTGGCAAATTTCCCTCCATTTTTCTTTTGGATTGGGCTCCATTCTTTGCACTTGCTTCAAATCTTTATGAATATACCCGTATTGTCTAGCCTCATGTGGTTTAATAATATCTTTCCATATAAAGTTTAAATATTCAAAAGTTAACCTCTTTGTATGCTCTTGAATAATTAAAAGCTCATTTAGTGGCATTTCATTGAATAATCTAATACAAGCATTAACAAATAAATATTGATCTATAGGATCAATACCTTCCACTAGCACCTCATTGTAAATTTCTTTCATACTTTTATTGAATTGTAAAATTTTATAATCAAATCTTAATAAGTATAACCACATTGACCAACAATCAAAATATCTACAGATCCAATTTATTTTCCATTCTGGTACATCTTCAACTGAACTAGCAAAATCAGAACCATTAGATTCATTTCGTTTTTTATCAATATAATATTGTAAACAAGGGGTGTCTCCAGTAGTTTCATTTAATTCATTGAATTTATTAATACATTTTATCAAAGTTTCGTATTCTTTATCACGTTCAGTTTCAACTTTACATCCATAAAAAGATTCTTTTGTAAAACATTCAAAAATATATGTCATTTCTTGACTAATTATAAACATATGATGTGCAAAAGTAATATATTCCAACTTTGGTTTTGGTGGTGGTGCAGTAACTTTCAAAACAGCCGCAAAAAAAAGTTTTCTTTTGACTGCATTTGAAATATCGGCAAATTTTTCATTGAATTTTCCAAACTTGATGGTTTTAGTTGGAATTTTACATGGATCAACCCCATGTTGATGCTCCTTATATTCATAATAATCTTCTTTGGATTTATCTAATCCACAACCTGGTATTCTATCAACATAATAAGGATCAAATTGAGTTGTAGTAATATACGATAGATCTTCTTCGGTCAAATTAACGTCTCCAACAACTCTGCAGGCTCGACAACATAACAAATGATTTTTTACCTGGTTTCTGGTCATTATAACCCCACTTGCAATACAAATAGCAAAGTTTGTTTTAGCACAAATAACGATATAAGTCTCTTTAATTTTATCAATTTTAAAAAACTTTGGATCGTTCAATAAATATTTTGCTCTTGTAATATCGTCATGATCATTTTTCAAATGCGCCTTAATTTGTAGCAATGCTGGTACACAAACTTTGTCCACTGGACTTGTACAATATTTGCATGGTTGTGCTGGACAATATAAATTACCATTATAACATTCTATATAGATCTGACCAGTGATGCCGAAACTTGGGACTAATGAGTTTATACTTAGTTCTATTAATGGTACATCTTTTGCATGTGAACTAAACATTTGAATTCTTCTTTAGCTGTATTTGCTATTATAAAGATATAATTCTGGGTGAATTTAGTGAGATTTTTGTAATAGCGAAGTTAATTTTAAAGTAAATTTGTTGAAGTTTTTTATGATACTGATTAAGTTGATATTGTTGAAGAGTTTCTTAAATAAGAGCATTACAGTATATTTTATATATGGCGGTTAAATCTTAGCATTTGGGCTATGATTAATTACAGCTTGTAGACCCTCAAGGCGCGTCAAGGTATTTTTTGGTGCGGCTCAAAATAGTACACTATATACAAAATTTTAATATTCGAATCTGAGAATGATTATACAAAAGGGATATCTATAGATCTGATATATATATAGATAAAACGGCACAAGTGGAATACCGCCTTTTCTATTAGCTAGCTATAGATAACAGCTGTATATATTCTCACAGCACTAATATTTACAATTATATTATTGGTATAAACAGTAATTAGTACATAGTTCGTATGATCAAAAAATAGATGCAATATGCACAAACTTTTCAATATATATAAAATATTCATGTGGTTTACCCAAAAATTAAGCATCAGGTTGTACCTCACCACTAGCATTGATTCATACTTATAATAAAACCAATATGCTTCTATTTTTCGGTACAAAATTATTAATTAAATTTGGGAAGAGTACTTTGGATCTAAAGTTGATTTTTTAAGAAGTTCTATACGTTTAACTCAATAATTATATTTATATCTGAGTATACCTTTTTTTTTTTTTTTTTTTTTTTGATAATTTTCGATCGAACTAACTATAGACAAATACAAACCATAATTAAATGACAACTAATAAGTATATCTAAACTCAGGTCTCAAATCACCTGCAATCAATTTATTTTCTTCAGTTAGTTTTTCCCATTTATCATCATAAGTACCCAAATTCTTTGACCTATTAGCGAAATAACAACCTAAGAAATATACAGTACAAGCAATAACATCAAACAATGCCAATGCACAGCAAACACTTAACCCCTTGACATAATAAGGTTTATCTATTTCCATAAACAAAAATGTACTGACAATTCCACCAGAATTACCACCACACTATTATTGTTAGTATTTTTCTATTATTAATTAAAAGGTAACTTACCATAGATACTGCTGTACCAATTGCTCTTCTTTGATGACCACCCAAATTTTGCATAATTACCCCAATAATCAAAGGCATTGCCGAATATGTACCACAAACAATCAAAAAACATCCGGCATACCTGGTATGTAAATTATCATGATTAACTAACAAAATACAATACCCAGCTGCACTTACTAACAATGCAAACACAATGAATCCATACCTATGTCTAGTTCTATCTGAGAATAGTGCTAATATCATGGAAAATACAAACGATGCAGCCCATGGTGGAACACTAAATAGTTGAGTCTTAACAGGGCTATAACCAAACCCTTGGATAATTGCAGTAGAAAAATATGCATACCCATATGCACTCACAACAACACAGAAAAACATAACGGCACCAACATAGATCTTCCATTCTTTAAAAACAAATCCGACACTTTTCAATGTCATTGGAATATGATGATTTGATTTACCACCATCCAATTCTAACTTTGCCTTTAAGAATGCTCTTTCGTTATCAGTCAACCATTTTGAATTTTCAGGGAAATCTGTAATGAATAAATATAATAAAATGCTAATACCAGCAGTTAAAGCACCTTCAATGATAAAAATCCATCTCCAACCTGGAATCCCATGTCTTTGATCCAATGTATGAAATGCATAAGCTAATAACCCACTAAAGCCACCAGCTAAAGAACTTGCGCCATAGAAAAAACTATACCTACTTTGACCCTCATTCCTGGTATAAAACATACTTAATAAATAAGAACAACCTGGGAAAACTCCTGCTTCAAATAACCCTAATAAAAATCTAGTGGAAACTAATCCACCATAACTTTGAACAAACCCTTGGCCTATACTGATTGCGCCAAATATTACCATTAAAATAACTAGCCATACATTAGGTCTAAACTTTTTCAATAAATAATTACTTGGGACTTCAAATAAAACATAAGGCACAAAAAAAATTGTTAATGCAACATTATATTGATTCCCTTCTAAGCCAATATCCTTTGCCATACCATAGACTTTTGCATTTGCAATGTTAACTCGATCTAAAAATGCTAATAAATACAATACACAAATTGGTGGAACAATCCTCATATCTAATTTCATCATAAATTTCCGATGATTGATACCATATTGTTCTGCCAAAATCTTTATTTGTTTTTGCTGTGAATAATAGTCTATATGTTCTGATGAAGTTGTTATAATCTGCCCTTCGGCCTCACTTGTTGATAGTTTATCCTCAACTTTATTAACTGAATTTGTTCTTGACATTCAATCACTTTATTGCTTGGTTTATTATATTTTTAAAGTTTTGGATTTGGAACCTTAGCAGTTATAGATCAAATATTAATAAAAAACCTTGAAAGTAGAGGATTTTGTATTAATTTTATACTAGTTCTTTTTTTTTTTTTTATTTTTTTTTTTAGTTTTATGTGGTTTTAAAAGAGGGGATATCGATTGACAATCATTAAGGTATTATATCGTTGTTCTTCGAGATTCATTAAATATAGATTAGAGCTGGCGTGATTTGATTCTACATTTTAATTCCCCAATATAGAAACTTAGCTTCCCTAACCCGACCTAGGGATTATCCATATATATATCATTCGAGGTTTTCGTCATATCAAAATGAATTTTGTTTATCATCCATCATATATGTATAGGATATGTATACTTGGCCTCGATACTAATGTGCTATAGCTGACCAGATTTAATGGAGATGATAATGTAAATAATGACATTATTTACTACCAATGCTCAAAACTTGTCAACTGCATGCTTTCCCATGTTCTTTCTATCTTTTGGGAACTTATTAATACGAGATAGATAACTTTAGGCTTAGAAGAAGTCTTGCAGACTTAGGATCAATGTTTATGTTACTCAATTCTAAGTATATGCACATGTACTGTCAATCGGATCAATAGAGCCATGACATGACTACACTCCACTTTTTTGTATAAATTATTTTGTTGTACCAATTCAAGTCCAAAAAATTGTTCCCTAAGAGTATACTTGAATTATAAATATATAGCAAACTCATTCAGTGCACGTGTATATATGTGCCACCACTAATTTAAACAAGACTTCACATCCGTAGATTCATAAAGCTGAACTGTTAGGTAATAATTTTTAGAGGGTGTATGTTGATTAATTTGAGTTGTACCACCATATTTGTTGGATGTTCATGGAAATCATTGTTCTAATTGGTTTCATAGATAAAGCTTGGCCGATTAAGCAGCTAGCTGCAATATCCTTTATTCTGGCTTATTATGATATGGATAGAAGTTTGACTCTACTATATGGAATTATGACTTATAGGACCGATCGATAAAAAATGCGGGGAAAACAAGGTTTCAAATAAAGTTGAGCTCATTGGCATGTTGCGGTAACTTTTGAGAGTAAAACCAACCTTAAATAAAAATTATCCAAATTATTGAATTGAGATGCCGATCTTTTGTCTACGGGTAAATAAATCAGAGATCCAAGGTCTCGCTCGCGATGCAAAATCTTAAAGCGTTTAAACTCATTTATTATGATGTATCCACAATCCTCCATAAAACCGCACTTTTTTAAGACCTCGCATCGTTATAAAATCGTCAAACAAGCTACATTTCGTAGTTGACTATAGATTGACCCAGAGCTAAATATTCATCCTCTGGCAAAAACCCTGGTACGTATCGGGCGTTATTACGCGTATAGCTAACGGATGTAATTCGGACAGTGAATCGATTTGAGGGGTAACCAGCAAAAAAATAACTACAATTGTTGACCAGTGTATACTTCGATCCAGGGCCCTTACAAAGTGGCCAAAAATGACTAGTGAAGCTTAGTTAGCAATATTGATGTTATAATTATACTCATCAGATAACTTAATTCTTTTTAGTTCAGATATATTATCTCTATCTATCCATATCCTGATGGGTTGTCACAAAAGTTGCAAATTGAACATACGGCTGCCGTGCGGCTGAGAATTTAAAGTGTGGGGAAACCATCGCGCGCCAAAACTTTGAATTTATCACCGAAAGTGGGCGATGGAGCGGGCTTTTTTCTCGAATTGATCAATTGGGTATAGTTGTAATAAGCTTAAGATTCTAACTGTTTATTTTTATTATCATGAATCTGTCTCCGCAAGCCACTCAAGCTCCTCTTTCCTCTAACATATCTAATTCAGATTTGAAAAGCATCGATTGTCTTAATATACAATACTTGATTCCGTACTGACGCTAGTTGGAGAAACTACAGCTGATGAAGACTTAATTCCAGCATCCTTTTTTTAATTCAGTAGATGTTGCTGCCAATATCCATTGTAAACTGATTGAGATGATTTACAAATCACTAGCTTTTTGATACTATAGTATACCAGATATCAGTTTAGCTATACTACTATTCTGGCAGCGATCATAAATAGAATTTGCAAATGTATGGCCATTGTGTACCATTAGTACGTACCATGCATCGGATCACTGAGTAAATATAGATGTCTGGTTAATCAGTATCCTAAGTAGATAGTACTAGTTATCAGTTTTAGCAGTCTTATGTAATATTAATGTACAATGTGTATCAGATAGTACCTACGCGTATTCTAGTTGAAATTATTGAATGCTGTTGTGTAAGGTTATGGATGAATTTAAAATTACTAAAATGGTCTTTTCATCAAGTGCCACAATTTATGGTGATGCCACTTATCATCTAGATATGATTCCAATTCCAGAAGTTTAAACTGCCCAACTAATCCATTGTCACCGTATATTAGAACTAAATTATATATTGAAAATATTTTAAGAGATCACACCAAAGCCAATCCAAAATGGCGAACTGCGTTATTGAGATACTTTAATCCAATAGGTGAGAACCCAATGGGGGCATCAAATAATTTATTACCTTACTTAGCACAAGTGGCAACTGGTGAACGAGATGAAATAAGAATTCATGGTAACGATTAAATTCCAGAGATGGCACTCCAATTCGAGATTATATCCATGTTGTTGATTTAGCTGAGGGTCATATTGCTTCATTGAAGAAACTAGAAGAAATTGATTCTGATGAAGGTTATTGTAGAGAATGGAATCTAGGTACTGGTCAAGGTACTACTGTTATTGAGGTTATTAACCAATTTGAAAAAGTTATTGGCAGATCGATCATTACCTTGTGAAATTATCGACAGACGAGATGGTGATGTTTTGAATCTAACTGCTAAATGTGATCGAGTTAATAAAGAACTAAATTGGACTGCTAAGCTATCTATGAAAGATGCTTGTGAAGACCTATGGAGATGGAGTAATAACCGAAATGTTAATTCATTGCTATTTTAATTTATGTAGTTGTAAGTTTTATAATAGATTATTGGGATTTTCAGTTGCATGCTTTCTTTTCATATTAGTACCTCTTAAAAAAGTAGGCTTAAACGTTTTGTTTGTCGATTTCGTTATAATCCTGAATATTTGTCAGACGTACTTTGTACCTTCTATTGTGGGGATGTTTCAGTTACATCCCTGTAGACCGAAAAAGTCATTACATTGAGAGTAACTTTCACCGTACACTGTACTTCTTCCCGACAAATAAATTTTCTAATCAATTTCAAAAAAAAAAAGAGACAATTAAACAAGATTTTACTGCTATGATTTCAAATATTGTGAATATATAAAGCTAACTATGATAGATATAATATCAATTGATAAGCTTAAGATTCGTACAAGTACATTAAGTTAATTGTCATTCTTGCAAGCATTACGGGTTCATCACGGGCTGGACCTGCATTGCTACTAATAGTATAATAACAAATACAAATATATCATAATAAAATAATATCATTATTAGTCATGCATATATATAAGTTATAATTGAATAATTTAACCAAAAGAACCTAATAAGTATATCTAAAATCTGGATGTAAATCACCAGCAGTAGCTTTAGATTCCATATCCATCTTATCCCAGATTCTATTATATTCACCTCTATCTTTTCTTCTGTTTTCATAATACAATGCACCAAAATAAACAGTAGATAAAACGATACATAATACAGTGAATGCCAGTCCAATTGAAATACCCATCGTATAATAAGGTTTATCTTTAGCCAAATAAATATAAGTCGAGATAATGCCTCCAGAATTCCCTACTGCAAATTGTGCAGCAATTCCTATCGCTCTTCTATGATGACCCCCCAAATTCATACCAGTCCATAATGCAATTAAAGGTAATGCGGAATATGTACCAGCCGCAAATAAGAAACAACCTGCATACCTAATATTTGTATTTTCATGTTCAACTAATAAAATAACATACCCAGCACAACATACTAATAGTGAAATAATAACTGCAACATATCTTAATTTCATATAATCAGCCAATGCTGCCATAATCATTGCAAATGCAAAAGTACAGGCCCATGGCGCAACTGATAAAAATTGTGTTTTGATTGGACTATAACCAAATTCTTTAATAATAGCAGTTGAGAAATAAGCATAACCATAAGCACTAATGACTAAGCAAAAGTAAGTCATAGCTGCTAAATAAATTTTGTATTCTTTGAAAACTCTTTTAATAGCCTTCATATCAATTGGTAATTCATAATTGGCATCACCTTGATCCAATTGTAATTTTGCTTGTAAAAATGCTCGTTCATTTTCAGTCAACCATTTAGCTTCTTCAGGAAAGTCAGTAACAAAAAAATACATAAGTAACGCAATAGCAGTAGTACATGCTCCTTCAATGATAAAAATCCACCTCCATGATTCAAGACCCAATTTCATATCTAACGAGTTAATTCCAGCAGCAATTAACCCAGAGAAAGCACCTGCAACACTTGTACCACTATAGAAAAACGAATATCTTTTTTGAACATCTTGTCTTCTATACCACATACTAATCAAATATGAACAACCAGGTAAAATACCAGCTTCAAATAACCCCAAAAAAAATCTTGTAGTTAACAATCCACCATAATTCTTAACAAACCCTTGTGCAATACTAACAATACCAAACATTGATAAACAGAAAACTAACCAAACATGAGGCTTAAACTTTTTCAAAAACCAATTACTTGGAACTTCAAAAACAACATAAGGAATGAAGAACATTGTTAAAGCTGTGTTATATTGGTCTCCTGATAGGTTAATGTCATTACTCATACCATAAACGTTAGCATTCGAAATGTTAACACGGTCCAAAAAGGATAATAGATAAAGAATACAAACAGCAGGGATAATTCGAATATCCAACTTTGTCATTAGTTTTCTATTACTAACTTCATATCGTTCCTCCAGTAGAGCAATTTGCTCTTTATCTGATAGATTTAAGATTTGTTTTTCGTCAATTGGTTTCTCATCCAAGCTTGTATGTTGTTTTATTTCAGTCATAAAGTTAGTAAATTCTTAAGCTTGATAGATTTATGGAATCAGAAAATTAGAAAGTCGTGGAGTAAGATAAATTTATATGCAATTTTTTTCATAAATTTTAGGTTTACTGATTGCGGGTAGCTCTAGCGTGCATTTTAGATCGAGTAAGAATTTCAGCCATGGCAGCTACCTATTTAGACTGATCAATGTGGGGTAAGTCACACCTGAATGTTCAATGTAGATTATCCCAGGCTATCATGAAGATAAGAATGTTAATTAACTTAAGGCTGGCAGTAGCCCTATAGAGAGTGTGTTGTTATGGGCCAAATGGATCACAGGGACGCGCATGCATGCAGCTGAAGTTTATTGGCGGCTCTATATAGTATTCTAGCTACATGGATATCCCTATATTCACAAAGTTACTAGCAACATGGATACATCGATCCATGGTTCTACGTATACTATAGTACTTCTATTCGGCCAGAAAAGTTTCTCTTGAGCAACTAAATAATGAGAATAGCATTAGTGTGCATCCATTGTCGCTACAAGATTGCAATTGGATCTTTTTCAAGAATTCAAAATGCGTGAATAATATTCAATCTAGTCAAATAGAAAAATTTCATGATCCCGGTTCATACCCCGCTTTGAGTCAAATTTGAGTAAAAGTGTAACTTGTTTGAATTTTTGAGCACGCGGCTTAAGACATATTTATCAGAATCTAAATATTTATATATACAATGTATATTCCCTGCCAGATATTTAATTTGACTAGCTTGCTATACAATATCAGATCAAGGTCGTACTTTAGTTTGAATATTCGATGATATACTTACAAGTACTACGCATAGGATATATGGTACCAAATTATTTTGTGTGGATTATAATTAAGGGTATCCATAGTATGTACCAAGCTATACCAGATACTGTATTTTAAAATTTTAGCTTTTACCATACCAAATTCTCCTAGTTTCTCATGTGGGCTTTCCTACAAGCTAGCTTGTACGTCCACGGTTGTATTGTGCGTGTGGTTTGGTAACCTTATCAAAGCGATATCGCGCCGTGATCGTCTCTTGACCGCGGTGCAACTACCCCGGATTATTCTTTACAGCGCTGAAAAATTTTGAGAGTCATCCAGATTTATATACACTATGCCTGTTCCTTGTATTCCATTGTAAGTTACCATTTATCCGGGTGCATTCATAGAGCGATTGTATATACCTATATTGGGTGTAAGCTATAGGTATACACTGATTGGCTGTTTGCAAAAGGTGGGATTGGGTAAGATTACCTCCATGGTACGAATGGATTTATTATAGATGGATATGGGATATAGGCCGGCCCTATCAACTCATGCGAATTATTCCTTGGCGACCTGGCATTGCACTTTATAATCAACCTCGAGCATGCACGATCAACATAAATTGACTCTACGCGGTTATCTCAGTATATACTTGGACCGTTCAAAGACCTTATTGCAATCATTATATATACATAGTTGGCTCTGTAGTTTTGAATATTACAAGTTTCATAATACCTGTAATATATAATATATATTAACTGGCAGGATGAGATTCAGGAAGTATGTTCTATATATGGTATATCTTCTATATAATTATAAAAATATCATCAATTTTTCAAGTATGATTATGTATCTGTAATATTTAAATTGATGGTGGTTGGACTACTACTTTGTGGGAAATTGTAACATTGCTCGAGCTTACTATGGCTCTGAACTAATAGTCTAACCTCGCACGTTGGCTGGTTTAAATTAGGTGAATAAGCTTTTTTGTTAATTAATATAGAAAGTAAATAAAGAAATAGTAAAGACAATAATAAGTTAATGTTAATATTAAAACTAATAGTCGGTTATTCTTGCTATACTCCTAAGGCAGTTTGATGGTGTCGTTTGTTTTATATATAATAGTACTAAGTGTTGATGTAGGTAATGATAATGATTTTAAATTAGTTGATAATTAAAGGGTTGAGCCTAGAATGTAATTAAAAAGATAAAATAATGCTGCAATGCAGTTGAACAAATATTGGCCTAACTAATTACATACTATAAAAATGTAATCGATGTATATTATAATTAATCAATAATAAGCAGACTAGCTAATATAAACAGGCCGAGAAGCGCTATGAATATGGAAACCCAGGCAACTCATTGATTGATCAATTGGGTATAAATTATTGTGAATTAAATGTTAAATTATAAATCTATATCCCGATACGATATAAATAACTAGTTGGAAATTGATCAGTAGTTCTTAAATGTCAATTGAGCATTAATCTTGATGTCGAGAATCATTGTAGTTACTCCCATTAATCAATTATAATTGAGAGAAGCAAACTGTCATTGGATATAGGTAGCTTATACATGTATACATATATGTGTAGGTATATATAGATCGGGTATATATTATTTTATGTATTATTATATATATATATATATGTTGATCGTAAACCATGGCACCAATCGAGTGCAGTGTCATATAAGATGTTCCGACATAGGGAAAGTCGTTTCACAAATGATTTATTCAAAGTTTTTTGTAGATTCAATATTAACCAGTTAAAAATATATATCTATAGTTTTTGCACTCTAGAAGCAATATATTAATTATAACTTTACTATAGACTCTTATAATACGCATAGATATACTATATATATTTCAACTGAACTCCAATTATGATTTAACCTTTATTTAATTATTACTAATGTTGGCACACTAATCATAGTTGGCAAAGCTGGAATACAATTTTGCCCTTGATTAAGTATATATTATATATACGTAGGTTGTAATCGATAGTGACTCGATTGAGTGATTGGTGACCCCGAGCTTTATAGAAGACAGAACCATGCCTCATTTAATTCGGTATAAAGGTGTTATTTTTTTTTTTTTTTTTTTTTTTTTTCATACAATAATGAACGCACGCGTCGCGCAAGCCTTAGTGCACTATATCCAACATGCCGATTTGAGGTTCAGAGGTAAACCCGAATAATGCTTTAAATTGGATATACAAGGTATAACTTTAATGCATAAGTTATTGTAACTTTATGCATCTGAAAGTTAAATAATGGGCTAGCCTTTATTCTTAAACATCTTTAACTTTTGGTAGAATTAAGAAGTTGTAAAAGTTTCTCAACTTCGGAACTAATAGTTGTTGATATGAAAAATGTCTATTAATTGCTCATGAAGTTAACTTGCAATGGTTGGAGCCGATAATAAACGTTGATATCTTGCGATTAAATGGTGCAGATGTATGCACGCAAAATGTTGATGAGGACTACGTGTGGGTACAATCCTAGCTATACCATGGTAGCTATATCCGATATGCATGGATAGCTTAACTAAATGTCTATTTTTAAAATTTGATTTGGATTGTGTAAACAATATAGAATTGACCGAAAGGATGGTCTATCTGTAATATAGGCACACACTATTTGAAAGCTTGGCCAGTTTTTATTTATAAAGGCTACTAATTTGAGCTATGGATTAGTCAGAAAATGGAGCCTTTAAAATTTTAAAACAGCTCTTCGCCCACAATTATAATAGCTCAATTATGCATACCTGTTCAGACTGTCAAACTTTTGTGATTCAAGTCTCATTAGATTACTGCCTTTACATTCTAACAGAGTATATATAACGCTATAGCTACAATTTCACTAGCCTCTATTTGAGCGCACATGTATTTTCTAATATTAATGCTACATGGATGTGTCTCAAAATAAAATATAGTAAATTTAACTTAAGAGAAGTGACCATTGTAATGTATACGATTTTATTTTATACCTACTCGTACTATGTCTGTTCAAAAGAGAATCTTTTGATATATGCTCCACAACACGTACTATAAGTTAAAATTGAACTCTAGAAGGTTTGATAGGTTTGATACTGCAATCAGCTATAGTGGTTCTAGTAAGTCTAGATATATATATATATATATAGTAAGGCAGTAAAGTTTGGTTGAAATAGTTTAACCAGTCAAGCTGTATATATGCTAATTAGGTGAAAATTGCTGCGCATGTTATTAATAGTATAACAGCAAAATAAGATTTACTTCAGATCTTAAAATCAGTGCGGAGACTTCAAAATTGAAAAATAAGTCTGGAGAATGAATTCAAACTCTAAATTATTCTAGTACTGACTAAGTATTGAGCAATACTTACAACAGCTTAAAGATCTTATCGCTAAAATCTGGTCGCTGCGCTCCGCTGACTAAACTGACTGAACTGCTTCATGCCTGATCGCGATGATATCTTCCGCTTTGGGAAATACCCCGATCTTTCAGCACCCGCTCAATTGCTTTTTTATCGTTGCTTCTCTTCACCAATATTGGGAACAACAAAAAAACTCAATCTCTATCACAACAAAACAACATCATTTTTTTGATAATCAACCACACCACATTGTACTACTAAATTCTCAAAAAAGTCAATAATAATTAGAAAAAAATGGGATTACCAGGATCTATCGTATCATTGTTGAAAAATTCTAAATATTTACATTTAGGGACATGCTCACCAGAAGATAACATGCCACATGTGGCATTAATGAACTATACATATTTATCAAAAGAAGAAGCATCACCATATGAATCATCAGAAGTAATTGTATTAACATCACCAAAAGATTCTCAAAAATTTAAAAACATTGAAGAAAATCCAAATGTATCATTATTAGTTCATGATTGGACCACAGCTAGAAGTATTATTGATCAGAATACTGTATCTGATGGTTTATCACAGTTACTAAGAAATTTAAATCAAAGTGCATTATCAAGTTTAAGTGCCAATTTAGATGGTTCAGCCAAAATCTTAACTGATAAGACTGCAATTAAATTTTTTAAAGATAAACATTTGGCAAATAATGAATCAAAAGATGCCAAAAATTTTATTAATGATTCAACTGATGTGATTTTGGTACAAGTTAAAACTGTCACTGCTACCGATGTTGAAAATCGAACAAATACTTATGACGCTTAATACCTTTTTATATTATAAAATTAGTAATCATCATCCCCTTCTTCATCTTGTACTAAATTACTGACACGTCTCAATTTATCCATAACATTACCAATTAAAGGTCGAATTTCATTTAATTCTAATGCTCCTAAATTATCCATTTGCATATGTGATTCATTTAAATGTTCCAAACCCTGGCGAATTTTGGCCTGACGGATTTCTCTTAAATCTCTTAATAAATTTCTAATAACATGAGATGGTGAAGTCAAATCATCTGGCGCACCATCTAAAATTGATTGACCAATTTCCATCCAATACCAAGGTAATTCTGAAAATCTATCAGGATTATTCATTTCTAACTCATATTTATTTTTTAAACTCTCTTCGTATAACCAGTCAGGGGTTATAATATTTAATCTTCCTTGTGATTTTAATAATAACGCGGTCCATAATGGTAATTCAACGCGCCTCATTGCTTGTAATTTGGGTAATTTACATCCAATTAATTCCAATTCATCTAGTCCTTGTCGTGGAATTACTCCAATTGTTATATCTTCACTTAAAAAAAATAATTCTGAAGGTAATAATGTTTCCTTTTGGTGTTTTGGTATCATCTTCTTGATTTATTTTAATTGATGCGACGTGTTGGAAAAAAAAAAAAACTTTGAATTTTTCGCGAGTTATTCATGTAAGTCCATCATTAATGATTTGTGCCGATTTAAATTTGCTCGCTTGAGAAACTAGACTAGTTACAGAAGCTTGAACGGAGCCGCATATAATTAATATTGCACACGCACAACCGGGATCGGATCATTACTAAAACAACTTCAAGCTTTAGTAAAAAAATATCTTCACAAATCAAGCTTCAACAACCATGACACATTTTTTTTTTGTTCAGGTAATAAAATTTGAGCAGTCTTATCAGAACTTGATTCTTCCACTTTTACTTATCGTACAAAAATACTACTAACAATAATTGCATTACCCAAACGATTTGAGCATCCAAAACAGCATCAATAGAAAAAAAAATATTATAAAGTAGAATAATGTTTAAACTACTCAAAAGACATTATAGCACAGAGAAAAAAGATCTTATTCTTAGTGTATTAAGATCTTCGGCTACAAAACGAGAAGTTAAACAATATATTTCAAAATATAATCCAGGAGAATTAGAAAGAGGACCTTTAAGACTAGCAATTTTAAAAATTCGTGAAGTTAAAAACTTGGAAAGAAAAGAATTAGAAAATATTGGATCAACAATATCAAGATTATCAAAATTAGGAGTTTCACCTATTGTAGTAATTGATGCCGGTAAAGAACGAAATGATTTTTTAAACCTAGACAACCAACCTTTTAGACATTATCATAGAGCCATTACATGGAAAACAGGAATCGTCTCCGATGCAATTGAAAAATCATCACTAAAAGCTAGACCTATAAATTCCGCATTAGAATTTGATCAAGGTTTAGTACTAAATAATAAAGAAGTAATTACAAAACCATTAGAAAAAAATATTGTACCAATTTTAGCACCAATTGCATTTGATACTTTAACAGGTCAAGATAAACTAGTTAGTGCTGATGATGTGGTATATACATTAACAAAAGAACTTAATTCTGACGATACAAGTGTTGAAAAGATTATTTTTATTGATCCTTTAGGTGGGATTCCATCAATTGAAAGAGGTGGATCACATGTTTATGTTAATTTAAAACAGGAATTACAGGAAATTCAAGCTGAATTACATATTGGATTTTTAGATGCAACTGAAAGAGAAATTCATTTAGCTAATTTAGAAGCAATGGATAAAACATTAGATATTTTACCAATGAATAGTACTGGATTAATTACTACACCTGAAGTTTCAGCATTATCCACTTCACAAAATCCTATTATTTATAATGTACTAACAGATCGACCTGTTGTATCAAGTTCATTACCAGTTTCTGGTAAAAAAACCCCACAAATTGAAACCACTATTTTAAGAAAAGGTACACCAATTAAAACTTTACAATCATTAACTGGGTTGGATATTTTAAAAGAAGCTCAAATTGGTAATATTGATTTAAAAAGATTAGAATTATTATTAAATGATTCTTTTGGTAAAGAAATTGATATGAATCATTATTTGAAAAGAATTAATAAAAAAGTTGCTGCTATTATTATAGCAGGTGATTATCAAGGTGCAGCAATTGTTACTTATGAAACTAACAAAACTTTATATTTAGATAAATTTGCTGTATCAAGAGAATTACAAGGATCAAGTGGTGTAGCAGATGTTGTTTTTAAAGCAATGTTAAAACTTTTTGCTCCAAAAGATGTTTTATGGAGATCCAATTTAAAAAATCCCGTAAACAAATGGTATTTTGAAAGATCAAGAGGTAGTATCAAAATTGATAAAGATTGGGTAATGTTTTGGGCGGGATCTTCTACTTCAAATGATGCAATTACATTAAATAATTATAAAAAAGTATGTCAAAGTATAGAACCTTCATTTAAATAGACTAATTACCTTCTTGACCAAAATCATTTGTAAATTCTGTATGTTTAACAATATCATCTGCATTAACAGTTGGTCTTGTATTTTTAATAGCTTTAATAAAATCTTTAACAGTTAAAGGAGGTTCTTGCAAATCTTCTGTTGAAACATCCATCCAAGTCATTTCTTGTGCACCTTGTGCTCCTGGTGAACATGGTGTTAATTTATTATCTTCAGTTCTCTGAAAATGTGTTGCCAATTGAATTTTTCTAATTGGTTCCATTAATGCATCTCTAACAGCAACAGCAACATCATGACCGGAATATCCATCAGTCATTTCTGCCAAAACTCTATAATCTTGTTGAGTTAAAGTACATGGAGTATCACCAACATTTAATTTAAACATTTCAGTTCTTGCTTCAACTTCTGGTAACGAAATATAAATTCGTTTTTCAAATCGTCTTCTAATTGCAGCATCTAATTGCCATGGAATATTTGTTGCCCCCAATACTAAAACACCAGATGGATCATTACCAACCCCATTCATTTGAACCAATAATTCGGTTTTAATTCTTCTTGAAGCTTCAGATTCCCCTTCACCTCTTGGACCACATAATGCATCTACTTCATCAATAAAAATAATTGATGGTTTATTTTCTCTTGCCATATTAAATAGTTGTTTTACTAATCTTTCAGATTCACCCATCCATTTACTAACCAAATCTGATGATGATACACTGAAAAATGTACTATTAGCTTCAGTTGCAACTGCTTTTGCTAAATATGATTTACCTGTACCTGGTGGTCCATATAATAAAATCCCACTTGTCGGTCTTCTTTTACCAGTAAATAATTGTGGAAATTTGACTGGTAAAATAACTGCTTCTTTTAATGCTTCTTTAGCACTTTCTAACCCAGCAACATCATCCCATGCAACGTTTGGTTTTTCACTTAAAATAGCTCCTTGTAATGCACCTCTTAATTTCTTATTATCATTATCGTCATTATCATCATCAGACGCCTTTTTTGACTTCGTTGATCCACCACCTGCATTTGCTTCTGATGTTGATGATTTTTTACTCTCTGTTTTCTCTAAATGATCTTTCAATTGTTCTGCTCGACTCATATATTCTGTTAATTTGGTACGAATCATATCTTTTGATTTTGGATTTTTCTCATATTTAATAGCCATTATAAAATATTCTAATCCATTAAAATATTGTTTATATGCTTCTTCATATCGTCCTGCTGTATCTGCTTCAATTGCTTTCTGTACAATATCTATACCTTTTTGAAGAAAATCTGCTGTAGCCATTATGTATTATTGCTTTTTTTCTTTTAATTGTTCTATGCTTGGTTTGGGTTGGTTAGTGTATGCTTGTTAAATGAGTGGTTAGTATTTAATTATCAACTTTTTTTTTTTTTTTTGTCCATAGAAAAGACATGAGAAGGACTAAAATTGTACCTGTTTTTGGTGTATTAAAACGTTGGGAGTAATCAAATAGCGTTTAGCCTTAAGGCGCGTCATCTGTTTAAGCTTGTAGGTATAATTATGTGGTTTATACGTGTGTAATGTCGGTGCGCCGAATATATTGTGGCGCTTCAGCCGCATCCTCCAGAAAAATCTGATGCATCATAACGTAACTACGCTTAAACCTTAATCTGGTAAAACACAAAATAACTTGTGCGGCTCACTATTTATTTTTTTAACTTGTAATTACCTGGGGTTCCTCAAGCAACATGAATTTTTTTCCAATGCACCTGCAATAATCAAAACTTAGGCTAGTCATCAGGATTCTACATTAAGTGTTTTTATATCCCAGCTCTAGGTATTTAATCCATGTATTAATACTATTCGAAGAACAATTAAATCTATATATATATTGAAACTATCTATGGACTTACCTAGTGTTTGATCATCATGATATACACGGACAGTCCAATCGCACAAAAAAAGGCTAATTATCAGTTAAAGCCTATAACCAAGACTGATCAGGTTGACGACGGCTGCCGCTTCTGTACGTTACACAATCCCCTCAAGATCGATCCGATTTTGCAAAACTTCAAACCCGAGCGACGCATCAACATTTTTTCAATACGGTTTTACTATTCGTTACCATGGCCACAAATAATTTTTTAACAAGATAGCAAATCCGAAGCAAAAAATTGCAAACGCCAATTAAGAACTTACTCAATTAATTTTCTATTTTGAGAGTTTAAACCCACCCCAAAAAGTGCATGATAAGAAAGTCTTATTGGTTGATAAACTACAATGAGGAGAGAATATGTCCAATGCAATTAAATAATTAGTATTAATAGTTATATAAATAAATAAGTTAGTAAGAGTTAATAGTATGAGAATCACGATCAACGTGTTATAAAAATGTTGTTTTTTTTGGTATCAATAATGCAGTTTTGTAAAACTTTTAAAAGTACTTTTTTTTTTTTGTATGTACTCAGTGAGTAGTGATTAAACACGTAATTTTTTTAATACAGGTTGGTCATTTTCTTTATATTCACCTGGAGCCCAATAATTTTTCAAAGTTGGGGAATATTCATTAGAATCAAAGAAAATTTCAAATGGTGGTCTTGAATGAATTTTAGTAGTAGATAATTCTCTAAATTGATGGATCATTTTGTTCATTGTTGGTCTTGGAGGTGTAACATAAGAAGGCAATTTGTTATTAGAGTTTAATTTTGATGAACTAATAATTTGGCCCAAAACACGTCGTTGAGGTTTAGAAGTTTGTGATTTTAATGGGCTTTTCTTTAAAGATTTGACTGGAGTTGTAGTAGTAGATTTTTGTTTTCTTGTTGGGCTTTTCATTACAGCCATAGGTCGTTGTTTTTGTGATGGTGATGGAGTATTTTGGTTTAATGTGTTTAATTTTAATGGTTGTAATTTACTTGGTGTGGTGGTAGTAGAAGTATGACTAGATGGAGAGGATTGTTTGTATTCATCTAATGGTTTCAAAATCTTTCGTTTTGGCATCAACGAGCTAATTGATTGTGAGCTAGAAGATGAAGATAATGGTCGTTTGACTGATGACAACATTTTGTATTAATGGTTATATTAGGTTAGAACAGTTAGCTAGAAATAAATAAAAGAATGCAAAAAGAAGAAATGATAGTCTAGTAAAGATATGTAGATAGAATTTCTTCAAATTTAAAATTTGTAAGAAAAAAAATTTGGTGGATTCTTGCAAATTTATATAATTTCTGTATTTATCTTGTCGTTGAGTATTTTTTGCTTTTTCAATTCTCCACTGGTACGTGAAAATTGGAAAAAAGTAAAATTGTTAATGTTTCAATTTTCTGAGATTTTTTTCTGTAAGCGCTAACCACTCACTCAAGCGTTGAAAGGTTGGCTGGGTTAAAGCTAGAACCAAAAAAAATCCAATGCGCTGGTTAAACCTTCAAGGAGATCAAAAAAATCAAATCGAATTTTTTTTTTTTTTTTACGCGTAGAATTTATTTTATTGTGGAAATTTCGAATTGTGCGGTAATGAGTGCGCACAGGTCAAGCATTAGTTAATTAACAATTGTGATCAACCCGCGCTCTTTTTTTGTAATTTTATTTTTGTGTTTATTTTTTGGCTCTTTTTTTTGTTTATTTTGTTCAAGCGCGTTTTTTTTGACTCTCTTTCTGGGTCAACTTAGATGATGGCTCCATCCTGAATATCAGCCTTTAACGAGTATTCAGGCCGCGATATCATATATGGATAGACTTGTTAATACGCACGAACCTGCACGTATGCACAACTTTCGAGCCGAATAACTCAACTGGAATTTCACTGCAGGCATGGTCGTGTAATTCTTAAGCATGCGTGGGTCTCGGTAACTATATACAAGTCTATATCTGTTATAAAATCGACACGAAAATGCTATAGCTCTTCTTTTTTTGTCCAATTAGCAGTTACAACGGTCAACCGTTTCATTTTTCAATCGAAACCAATGTACTATAACTGGATTTAGTCACTCAATTGAACTAATACATATATATTGGGTTCAGTGAGGGCTAGATCGGGGAATTTGAGATTCAATTGGGTGGTTATCAGGATAAAATACGACTGGTCAAGTTTAATTACAGACTCGGAAAATATTACGTCGAGAAAAATGGGACTATAGTGACGCGTAAACCGTAAACTTTGTGGGTATTTTTTGTATATTTTGCAATTAATGGCCGACACAGGCCAGATTGGTCTGAGGTTGTTATAACTAGAAAAATTAGAAAGAAAAAATCTCGATTGTGTAATATTAACATGTAGCAGACTGCAACAATTATTATAATTCAAGATCTTCTGAAAATCTACATTTAAAAGTCTGCAAAAAGCTAAATTTACCATAGCAATGAAATTTATTGATCAAAATCTGACGGATCGAGATCCGAGATCTGGATCTATTCAAACAATTCAGCTCGAGGTACCGATATCTATATATAGTTTACTGCAGGCATGATAGAATAATAATATAAATTGCAGGTTAAGTTTTATTCAAAATTGGTTGCTTTATACATAAATATGAGGAGAAGTGAACTTAATAGGCTATGAACAATAATCACATTTAATTAAATAGTAACTTTGGCAGTGAAGTAGGTACTTCTTTGTTACGCCAGAAATATAACCTATCGATCATGTTCTTATTCTTAGCATTATTATCCTGAGCTAATTTGTTATCCGCAGAAAAATTTGAATTGAGATTGTCTATAGGCAACGTATAAATAAGTACTCCTGTGGGAAGCATGTTACAGCCTTTTCATAGTTTTTCATAAGCCCAATTTGAGGCAACGATTCACATTATTGAGAGCTTCAGAGCTAAAACCTCGCGAATTATAAAGATTTGCATTATAACTATAAATTTAGTCTACGTGGATTGATCTATAGCGGCAAACTTATTGAATGAAAAAATAAGTTGGTGGGATACTGAAATTTCAAGTTACTGCCATGGTCGCACTCAAGATTTTGCTGGTATACTTTGAAGAATGTTTCAGTCCAGGGCAATGGCACCTTTCGTTGCGTACCACTTCTGCATCGTTCTGTGCTAACTACAAGCTTAAGCGGTAGTACCATAAATATAATATATATAGATGAGCCATGCAATGGATTGTTACAATGTCAATCCAGGCATAATAAGGCATAATAAGGTTATAGCTCAAATTGCGTGTTATTTAAACTTAAGGCTGCAGCTGAGTGGATTCAAAGTCGATACTTTTAAGTCGTGGCCGGCCCTCAGACCGCGGTACAAAATGAAATTCAAGTGAGATAATAAAGGAGTTTACATGAATATTGATGAAAAGTTGGTAAAATATATCATTAATAATAAGCCTGAGAATGAATAATTATAGTTATAGGTGAATCTTAAGATGCTACTAACAGGTTGCGAATAAATAATTGAATAGTTAGAGCCTATTTTTCAATAGGTCGTGATATACATATGTATACTTATAATTAGCTGACTATCCCGCCATGATAGATATAAGGTCTTTAGACATAATGAAATAGCTATGAGTAACATTCTAGCCAAAGCAAGATATGACCTTATTTATGAACAGCACATTTTAAAAGTGTTTGATATGCCAATCTTTTATCTCTACATAAAACTTGAACCACTTCGATCGCACAATTAATTGTACATGGATGTAAATGGACTCGACCGCCTTAATGGATGTTGATATACGAAAGCCAATAGTATACATATGTATATATATGGGATCGAATCAAGGGGACACAATATTGGGAGGGTTATTGATGTGAATGAATTGAGGAATTTTAATCCATGTCATTGTGCAGTGAGACGTTAGATACGATACAGCAGCTTGGTAAGGTCTATTAAAAGGCCCTTATATAGCTTATTTTGATTTAATCTCCGATCGAGTTTTGGATCCCGAATTAATTCTTGAATCTGGCTGACCGTACTTTATCAAGATACCAACTTAATATTCCCTGCATGCCTTACTTATTTCTAATGAAACACTGGGCCATAAAATATAGTTGAAGTTAATTATATACTCTCATTTAAAGGTTAATTGAGAGTAGTGACAGCGTACAAGACTTGTACGTCTCATTGTGTCAAACTAGCTCTTTATAATTAGTATACAATTGAGTAGCTTATCTAAAAGGCCGATTGGCGCTGGTTGTTCTTCTTTAGGGTTTGCGTCAACCCTGGGCAGCTGTTGTAGGTCTATTCTTTTTTTTTAAAAAAAGGTTTGAATACAAAACAGTTTCATCCATGCATGGTTATGTGAGGATATATTATAAAAGAAAAATTTAATAAATATTCGAACTTCAAACACTAGCTGAACTGGATTGGCCATAAATAGGGTTATAATCGGTATACATACCATGGAGTCTGAAGCATCATGATTACAACTCAGTCGCTTTTAAAACCTCGCTCCGGATACCTTGATCGATAAACCATCTATAAAGAAAACCGCGTCACTAAGATTATATTTTTTAATAAGATCCAATCAATATTCCTAATTCAGTAAGCTAATTGAATCAATCACTGCCATATTTCAGATCAAGAAACTGTTAATTGAAAAATTTAGGATATTGTTACATTATGGATGTAATTATGGGTATATCAGGATTGAATGCACTACAAGGCACATCAAAATTCTATTACAAGTCCTAATTAAGCTAACTAATTGATTTTTCGGGTTTTCAGTCAACCAGCTAAACAAAAACTCAATTATACAAATCGAATTTAAAACTGATCTAATCGATCGATTCTGTTCTGAAATCTTAAAAACCTCCGCGATTACAGCTAATTTAAACTCTTTGAAATCCGATTAGTTTATACAACCCCAATTGAGACTAATTGAATTGAATTGTATCACACAGGTTAAGCCCATTGCAAGTACAAGTAAAAATTACGCGTTTGTGAACTTTATTTTTAAAACAGACTGAAAAAAAACCAAGCGAGAAAAGTAACGAAAATTTGTGCTTGTGCAGGCGTGGAACTAACCAACCACCCAGAATAATTCAAAACAACCATGGGCTCAGCACAGCTATAGCAGAATTCTTGTTTTTTTTTTTTTTTAAATGTATACTATACCACTCAAATTGGCCCAAAGTTTTTTTTAAGCAAAAGTTTTATTCGGGAAAAAAGAAATTATATCGGAAACCCGACGGAGATTTTACGTAAGAAATCAAAAATACTCTAGGGCGATATTTCGTCGGGATTCCGATATATTTTCTTTTTTCCCGAATAAAACTTTTGCTTAAAAAAAAACTTTGGGCCAATTTGAGTGGTAGTGCCCATGGGATTCCAGTGGAGATCTATTATATATTTAAAAGAATATTTTTAAGGGTTAATGCAGTGCAGTAGCAAGTGATTCAGTAGTTTAGATTTATGATTTATAGAGCTAAGGGCTGTTCAAATGAGTGGGTTTTAAATGGAAGCTGACTATCAAGGCTAAAATTTGATGTGCTTAAGCTGCAATGGATAATATATTTGAAGTGGCTGCAGTGTGATCATGTTTAAGTCGATTAAACAATGAAAAGTTTCAAGTATTATTACGGCACGAGTAAATATAGGATCTCTTGGAAAGTCATAGCTAGGGTATCATAATAATATCAGGACGATTGACCAAGCTGTATTTCAACCGTAATTACCAGGCTGAATTCTGATCGAAATAATAATGAAAAAAGTTCGGCTATTGTAATTTATAATATATATATATATAGTGGACCCTATATATATATGTATACAGCTCATAATTAGAAAAATGTTTAAGAATTCTATCATGAATGTTCAACTTGGGTAAAGTTGAAGAAAAGCCCCCTTTTAATAATTGATACATAATTAATAAATTGACCAGAATCAGTTCAATTTAACTCAATGATAATGATACTAATTATCACTAGTTAGTCTCTATTTGTCCAAAAGATCACATTAAGCCTTTTAATGAGCAAATTACATTTAGGATCACCAATGCCTTTTTGCTGAGACGAAGTCGCTTGCTTGAAAAGAAAAACTCCACGCATACGTTGTACCAAGCATTTATCCATGGATGTTATCATCATGGATGCAATTTTAAATTCAACTAACAAACATAACACCAGCAAGTTTGGCACCACCAAAAGCTCAATTAAGTTTAACTTACAATAATATTGTGCTCCATCATAGATATACACTGCATGCATCAATCGTTATAATAACCATGAAAATCAATGCCATCCCGTACATACCCAACCAATCTCATTTTTCTTTTTTAACTCTCTACTTTCATTATAATTAATTATCATGATCTATCCAACAAACCCATAAAATATAATAAAAAGCACTTATAATAATTATAAGTGTACCGACTTTTTTTATTTTTTTTTGCGGTACATGGTCGTCATGGTTATCTATCAACTTGGTAGAATTGTTGCCAGGGATACTTTTGATAAAATTATTTGGTAGCCTTATTTAAGCACGTCAAAAAAGTTTCGTACCAGCAGCCTTTACACTCATCGCTGGTTGTTTTCGTAAATATTCTCGCGTGCATCAAATGAAACACGAAAAAAATCTCAAATTAAAAACAAAAAGCTTCTATTACTATTATTTGATTTTTTTTAATAGCCAAAAAAAGTGAAATAAAGAATATGGCTCGTGTTTTGACGCGTTAATGCTATAGTGTAATTCAGATTTTGAGTAGATAAGGGCGAGCTAAAATGGTTGCTAACTATTTTAACCATAGCAGGACGTGTTTTAGAGCTTTGGAGTTGTGGACTAAGTGAATTGGACTGGACTGCAGCTATAAGAGACTAACAGGGTTAACCTAGACTAGCCTCTTAAAAATTACAATAGCTTTGATTGGATGAGAGTTTCATGTATTAGTATAGTTTGGCTAGCTTCTTTGAGTTAGGAATGTTTCTTTACAATTAATCGAAAGTGTAATTGACATCTCAGTTATAACCTCTCTAATTATATATAACAGGTGTTTAGATAGCTTAACTTTTAACTTTGATAGCTACAAAACTTGAGTTATCAGAGCTATGGTAACAAATGTTAAGACTAAGACTTCGAGAGCTGACAATTCTGGTATAGGTAACTACAAGTCCCTGCTTGTTATGGTGGTTTTTTCTATAATGCATGCGAAATTTAAATATGTATAATTAATGCTGGTTATCTCTTGCTAATAACTTGAGCTTTAACTTTATATAGTTCCATAATTTTTCTGCATAAAACGAAGGACCATACTATTAAGCAATAACAGTTAAATCTATATAAAAGCTTCACTTCATAAACGACCAGACGGGTGCAACCATGGCGCAAAAAAACGCAGACTGAAGGGGACGTTAAAGCATAAACTAGCTATTGTGACTTTGTAAAACTTTAATGAACTAAGCAATGACTAAACATTAAGATACTGAAGTAATCCGCCAGGATTATCAACCATAGCTATGACTTTGTAACTATTTTCAGTTTTAGTCAGTGTTTATATGGATATAATGCTGGTCCAAGTTACCAACCCACAAACTCTTCATATATACTAAATAAGTCACTATAGAATTGATCATATCCAGTCAAGCTACCCTGTGACTCACAAATCATTAACCGAAACTGGGTAATCTTATTCAATTCCAATCAGTGATGAGTGTATCAATGTGAATCAGTATACTATAGTGGAAACACACTTTTTTTTTTTTTTTTTTTTAATATTCAGCATCTCCTGCACCCTAGCCACCGATCATCTAAAAAAATATTATAATCTCAATTAAAACGACTATTATGACCCACAAGCTGTTAACCAAGAATTCTTCACGTTATGTTACCTCCAAAAGTTGATCATATTATCTTGAATCACTATTTTATGGTCTTTATATAAAGGTGATTGTCCTATTGTTGGGGTTAATGTCGTTGATAGATTGAAAGGAGTTATTAATGCTGTTCATGTTGAACTGACTGAAAGAGTAGTTGAGTATTTAGAGGAGTCCTACATTCCAGGAAAAGCCAATGCTAGTTAATATTTGTATATTGTAACAATTACTTTATCGATTATTCCCTCTCTTTCTATTTATTAGCTGTATTGTGATGTGTTATATATTTTTAGCGATGGTGATTTTCGCGTTGAAGAAATGACCCCGCTTACCTAAGTATCCATCTACTTCCAGCCTGAAGACGCGGAGTAAAATTTTGATACCTTTTTCCCACGCACATTTCTTACCTGCTAATACCTTGACAGCACTTTTTTTTTCCTAAGTGGGCCTAATTAATCTTAAACACCGCATTAAAGTGAAAGTCCCAGTTCACTAAAACTACTCGTAAACTAGACTAACCTCGCCCCCCCCCTCTTCCCATAGACTCCATTGACTATCAACTGGATTGATCAAAACACATTACTCAATTGAAATGAATTAAAATGGATAGTGAAACGAGAACACAACTGGAATTTTTGAAAGAAAATTATGCAGAAAAATTACTGTTATTTAAAGGAATAAAATGGTCAGAATTAATTGAACCAGATGCATCAAAATATAAACAACAAGCCAAAACTTTATATTCACATTATTTGAATGATTTGAAACAAATTAATGTATCAATTCATAATAAATATGCATTTGGACCTAGCTATTTTGCCAGTTGTCTGAATCTTCCTTTAACAACCTTTAGAAAATTAGTGAAAGATATTACTCCGAGAACAAATCGTTTAACTTCAGCTGAACAAGCAAATGATTCAACAGTTAAACAAACAAATGATTCATCAGTTACACAAATAAATGATTCATATCTGCAATTTGCCACAGTTGATAATGTAAGTAATACTGCCATTGATAATAATAATAATACTATTAATACTACTACTACCATTACTCTTAATACTAATAATAATAATACTGCTACTACTAACAATAATAATGATATTAACACTACTGCTACTACTAATAATAATAATATCAACAATAATAGGGGTAACAACCAAACGCTAGTAACAAAACCCATTAGCAGACATGCACCAAATGATATTTCTAAACAAGAAGAAAAAGAAATTCATAATTTTGTAAAAACTTGTACATTAGGAGGATCCCCACCAAATGCAAAAGATATTTTAAATATTATAAAGTTTTTATATACAAAAAGAGGAGATTTTTTTAGAGGAGAATTAGATGATAAAGTAGCAGGTAATTGGATTCGAAGACAATTAGGTAAAAAATATAAACTGAAAAACATTTCATTAATGAATCAAAAAAAACCGGCATTACTTGATAGAGAATTAGTTGAAATATATTTTGAAAGATTACAAGGTGCAATAAATGAGTTAAAATCATTATACGGAGATGTTGATGTATGGTCAGTTGATGAGACTGGATTCTATAAAAATATTGATAGATATCATCATTATTTTGTACCTGATGAAGATCCTGGAATTTTATATTTTGAAAATAAAGATATTTTAATACCTGGTAATAGACAAGTAATAGAATCAATGTGTTGGGATGGAACCTTTATAGGACCATATTTTAGTTTACCTCCATTATCAGGTAAAACACATCAATACGTTTATGAAAATTTCCCAATAAAATGGAAAATTAACGATGGTGCAACCTGGGAAAAGGCTAATGTATTTTATGAATATTTAACTAGTCATTGGGAACCATCAACAAGAGAAAAATCTGAAGATAAAGGGAGAATTCTTATTGTTGATAATGATTCGCCTCATGTATCACAAATAACTGATGATTTAATTGAACGGTTTAAATCATTACATCCTGATATAAGAATTGTTTTTTTACCTTCAAATTCCTCACATCTTTTGAACCCGTTAGATCAAAAATATATTAGTGATTTGAAAAATAAGTTCATGACGAATTGGAATAATATGGTAGAAATGCCGAGTATATCAAGTTTTTTGGAAATTTTCAGAAAATCCAGAGATGAAATCTTAGAAGCTAGAAATGAAATTATAACTAAATTTGTAATGATGGATAATTGGGTATCTGTTGGAATTGTTGATAAAAAACTGGTTCCTATTAAACAATTTTTGGCAAAAAGGAAAGATAAAGTTACTGCTGAATGTCTTTAGTATCTTTATATGTATAATGGCATTACTTTAAACTTGACAGTGATTACTTAGTTTATTTAGAGATACGCTATAGTGGCCCTTCATAGCTTTTTGTATATCCTTTTCGACTGTTTTATTAAACCGACTAGTCTTGTTATAAGTATACAATATCAAGGGTTTTTGTTTGGATTATACTATCAGCAGTCACATAATAAGCAGATACAATGTGACAGCAACTCAGCCGCTCCAGGTTTCACAAGCCACATAAATTCAAGTTGCTCGAGCCACTAAGAATTGAAAAATTAAAGTCACAAACTTTCCTCAATCTGCGCACGGTGTATTTTTTTTTCAGCTTGAATTTTTCTCACTCCACTGCTTCAAATATTTAATACTCCAGAATTTTTTTCTTATCTTATCGAAAAACCAACACTTTTACCAGTATAAAATGATAGAAAAACTACCGGTAGAAATATTCCAACAAATAGCAGATGATCTTCATTCAGTAGACTTTACAAATTTAATGAGTTGTAATCGATATACTCGAGCATGTTTAATCAATCAACAATGGCAGCATCTGGTGATAGATATATCTGGATCAGAAGATAAAAGTTTCAATAGGTTTAATGAATTTCCTGATCCTGAAATTAGTAACAGTAGAATTATATATGTATCAAAGAATCAAGTTACAAATTTTACACAGAATTGGTCAAGGTTACCAAATCTTAAAAATATGGTCAAGAAATTGAGTATAAGAACTTTTGTACCGTTGGATCAGTTTTTGAATCAAGAGATTGTGGACGATATTAGGAGGTTTGAAGAATTGAAATTGTTTGAAGTTTCGAGTAGTTATAGTGAAGAATATTTGGGATTGTTTGTTGAAAGCCCTAATATAGAATACTATGCTAAAGATTTGATAAGTTTTGGTCCTGCTACTAATATTTCTAACGATGTTGATTATAATATGAGTGAAAGTTATAAATTAATAAGGTATAATTTATCTGGTGGGAAATTCGTAATTCAAGAATTGGAAGGATTAGAAAATTCAAGATTACCTGGAGTTTGTAATAAGACGTGGAAATTGGATATAAAAACATTAATAAATCTCCCAGATAATACTTTAAACCAATTAATCGAACCATGTTTTCAAACATTGAAATCGTTAAAACTTTATTGTGGAATTAATAGAAATTCAGATTATTCATGGCTACCTTTACAATTAGAATCTTTGCAATTATTAGATACACAACCTGCAAAACTAGCAAGAGGTAAAGATATGATCGAACTGCCGAATTTACACACTTTTCAAGTTGAAACAAAGTATGGGAGAGCATTAAGAAGGATATATTCACCAATACTAAGACATTTAGAAATCTCCAATGCTAGATTGGGGCAATTAGAAAACCAAGTCAATGCTGTAGAAACGTTAAGAAAGACTTCACAAGAACTAGAAATTGAACGATTAGATCTATGGTCTTTAAGTTTTGGAGTAGCTGAATGTTTCAGTAACTGCGAAACTATCAACACGTTAGTATTAAAAGATTTAAGAGGTGGTACCACAGCTTTCACTGATATGACAAAGACGCTGGAGGATTTTTTGATTTCAATGTCAAAATTATACCCCAATTTACAAATATTATATTGTGATATAGATTATGAAATGGAAAGTGATCAATTCCGATCAATATTAGGGTTTTTCATAAGAAGGAAAAAAAATCTGGATTTATATTTTGGATTCGAATCTTTTCAATTATCTAATCATGTTCTTGGTGGAAATTTATTAGATAATTGTATGATTAAAGTCTCACAGTTTATCCCAACATCTTACAAAACTATCAATACATTAAGAACAGAAGTTTATAAGTTTGATCCTGAAAAGTTTTATAAATAATTGTGCTTGCAGAAAAAAAAAAAAAAAGAAAAAAAAAATATGTATGTACATTAATGATAATAATTATAGAAATAATAATAAATTAAGCAATTGCACCCAATCCTAATAATAATAATTGAGCAGCAAATTGTAAACTCCAAAACCCGACTTTTTTCATTCTTAAAGCTCTTGCTTCATCATCAACAACATTTTTGGCAAAGGCTTCATAAACTTCAGCAGAAACATCATCCATTAATTCAGAATCATAAATAGTCCATGAACCTTCAAAATCAACTAATTTTTTAACAACCCTACAATTAATTGGAATATAAGTATTTGTAGAATTAATATATGCAACAATTGGTCGAATCAATGCATTATTGATATAAGTTAAATCACTAGTAAACAATGGGACAGCAGCTCTTGTATTATTCAATTGAACTCTTAAATCAATTACAACATATTTATGTTGTTTTAATTCATTTTTTCTCTCTTCAACTGATGTAGTATTTTTTCTACTACCTTTTCTATTCAAAATTTGTTGATCCCATCTTTCAACAATATCTTGAACTACTTCAGAAAAGTTAAAATCATCTGCATCAATTGGTAACATAAAATCAGCTAATAAATCAACATTACCTGATTCAATCCAGCCAAATGGACCATCTACTCCACGATTTAAATGATCAATATTTACACCATCAATTCTAATTCTATTAATCTTTTGCCAAGGCCAGGATTCACTAGAACTTTCACCTTCATCAATAATCTTTGTCATTTGTCTTGGATGGATTGTAAATAAAGAATTATCATAACTACCAGACATGTTACTTGCTGATAATATATCATAGAATAACCAATGTTTTCTTAATTTTGGCAAATCACAATTAAAAATAGATACATCAAATGGTCTCATCCCACCTGGTTGATATAAAGTAACCAATGCATCTTCCATTTTAAAATTATCAATTTCAAAATCTCCATGTGCATGAACATTTTTATGTTTTGTTGGATCATCATTTTCATCCCATTTAACATATCTTCTATCTACTACTCCTCTTATACCTTTCACTTCAACATCTTGTAAAAATCCTCTACCATCCATCCATTTTGAAAGTGATAATGTTACACTGACTTGATCTATTGTTAAATCAAACTGGGTATAATTCCCATCATCATCAGCTAGTTCATCATATTGATTTGCCTTTGCAGCAGCCGCAGCTCTTGCTTGTGACCCCTTTGAAACATTATTATTGTTTTTATTGCCTGGTCTTCTTGATACAAACACATTATTAAAACTAATAACCCCATCTTTCCAATGTGGTACAATTGCATTTTCAAATACAACAGTTAAACCTGTGTTTTTTGTTAAAATATTACCAATATATCTTGCAAAAGCATCTTGTGCACTAACAGTATTCATAGTAAACAAAACTAATGATGCAAAAGTAGTAGTACCTAATAAAATCCATAATAAATTCCCTACTAAAATCCAAGAAAACAGGGCACTAATATCATCCATATTGAATGGACGAACTTGTCGAATCATCGTCCATTTGAATCGAATTCTTAATCTTTCCCATACACCAGATGCAGCAGCTAGTAATTCTTCTTTTGTTGTAGCCTTTTTCTTTATTTTTTTATCATGCAAGTTTTTGTTATCAATACTATTAATATTATTGCTATTATTCTCTTTATCATTATCTTGTTTTATTTCATTAGAATCGTTAATTTTTTTGTCATCGTTAGTAAATTTTTCCCTTATTGAACTATGAGAATGAAATGCTCGAATTCCCAAAGGTCCAATCGATTTTTTATTATAATTAATCCAATTATTAATATAATTCTTTGGTATCAGTATCGGTTGATTTTGTTGTTTGAAAGGTGTGAATTTGGTTGCATACCGCACCAGCTTTGGACCACTTTTTAATGTCCTAAAACTGTTACAACTTAACCATGATATACTTCGATTCATAAAAAACAAAAAATTCTCTCTTGTATTATAAATCTACTCTATAATTATATTTTTTTCCCTTTTTGTTTTACTATTTAAAACCCTTCAATCCTGTTGTAAAGAATTGAGATGGATAATCGTAGTAGTTTTATGGTCAATTTATATACAAAAATGTTGTATATATAATTTTTTATTCTTGCTTCAGGTTTAAGAAAAGAGTGGTTGATTTATTCTTTTGACAAAAGGAAAAAAAAAAAAAAAAATAGCAAAAAAATTGTGTGCTGCTGCATTGACCAGAATCCTGTTATACCGGCTTAAGTTAAGCGGAATTGGAAAAAGTGTGGCGCTTGTGAATGGGAGATTACACACAACGGATTTCCGTCCTATTAAATTTTCAAGCTGGTGTAAGTAGCGTCAAGGAGAATAATCGGAACCATTTGAAACCTGATGGTACTAGGGTTTTGGAACAAAATATTTCGAGATAATTTACTCACAATGAGGTGATATGGTAGTTTATTGTTTTTAATAATGAAGTTGACTTCTTTTAGGCTATTTAGTGGGTTGCAGCATTATTGATGAATGAATGGATCTGGCCCAGTGATACATTTATATATAGCAAAACAATAAATTTATTAATATATTAGCAAATTTTTTGAAGTGCTACAGTGAAGTAACGTATTTGCATATTAAGGTGCCGCTAAGAGGATATGAAACTGCCATGATCCATGGAGCAGCATGGATATATGTGGAGAGTTACATTGACTATGTAGATGCTATAAGTGGTTATGTTATAATATCCGTATACAAATTGTCATTCAAATATATATAGTAGGTGTTAATTACATTAAACTTAGGTCCAATTGTATGCTTCAACTATCACAAGCATGCACTAGTTTGATTATTTAACTAAAGACAATGATAATAAAAGTGCTTGATAATTTTTTTCTTAAAATTTAAAGTCAACTAATTTTTCAAATAACCATAGATCGATAATAAAGAAGGTCTTTGAATATAAATAGAAAGTTTATTGGGTAACTAGTTATATATTGCCATATTCACACTGATATTAGTTTTCATATTCACTTAATTAAGCATAGCGAATCAGTGAATCTATTATTATTATTAAGAAAGAATAAAACGAGCCGCTCGAGGTGTGGCGTTTCTGAAGTTTTAGCAGATTAAGAGCCACGAATGCGCTTAAATCCACCACGCGCACTTACTGTAGAATTCTAAGTCAAAAATTTTATCATCCGTACCAAATTTTTTTTTTTTTTTTTTTTTTTTTTTGATTCACGATGCAGCCGCACATCGATGAAATTTTTTGAAAGGGCAAAAAAAAAAAAATTTCTGCAGTTACCACTAAACCTTTGAAAAAAATTTATCACTTTACATTATCAACCATTCTAACGACCCTAATCTTATATACTACCAGTAAACTATAACAATACAGAAGAATGAGTGCACCAACAGCTAGACTAGACAAACCTGTCGACCCCCTACCTTCACAACAACCTGAACAAAAAGAAGAAGAGGAAGAAGTACTAATCGATACTGAAATGACCACCACTGAAACTAATAATGAAGACGAAGATACTAACACTAATAACACAAAATCACATATGACTGTTGATCAAGATGGCCGACCAAAATTCGATTCTGTTAAAAACAGTACAACTAGAGTTAAAAAAGAAATGAGAAGTATTACAATCCCACAACATCGATATGGACCATTAAAATCAATCTGGCATCAAAAGATTCACCAACCTATTGTTAAAGAATTAAAATTACAAATCAAATTTGTTGATAGAAGTCGAGATAAAAAAATTATGATTAGAACATCACAATTAACTACTGATCCTGGTGCTATGCAAAAGGCAGCTGATTTTTTAAGAGCTTTTGCTTTAGGTTTTGATGTTGATGATGCAATGGCATTATTGAAAATGGATGATTTATATTTGGAAACTTTTGAAATTAAAGATGTTAAAATTATTTCTGGTGATCATTTAAGTAGAGCTATTGGTCGTATTGCAGGTAAAGATGGTAAAACTAAATTTGCTATTGAAAATACTTCAAGAACTCGTATTGTTTTGGCAGATTCAAAAATTCATATTTTAGGTGGTTATGAAAATAATCAAATTGCTAGAAGAACTATTGTTGATTTGATTTTAGGTAAACCTCCTGGTAAAGTTTATGGTAATTTACGAACTATTGCTTCCAGATTAAAGGAGAGATATTAGAATTGAGTACTTTTATAATTTATTTAGCATCTTAATATATTAATAATACAAAAAAAAAAAAAAAAAAAAAAAAAAGGGGAAAAAAAAAAAAATATTGAGATTAGTATTATTTACGTCTTGGTACAAACCCCTTTTTCAGAGCAAAAGATTCTATTTTATCCCAAATCAATTGACAAGTCTCTGAATCTTTATGTCTTTGAGTTCGATCTAATGAATAATTTGCAACATTCCATGATTTCAATGTTGAAGGCATTGGATCATTTTTATATAAAACAGATACACCTTGGACTTTATTAAATAGTTCAGTAGGGTTTCTCCATTTATATTTATTGAATTGCCATTGCTGGCCTGTAACAAATACTGCAACAACTCTATCCCAATATTCTGGTTTGAACCTTTCAGGTGAATCAACAACAATAAATCGCATTTTCCCACCTCCAAATCTTGATGATGTTCTATCAACATATTGTAAATTTGGTGCACTTAATGTTGAACCTGGATTAGGGTCAAATACACCATCAGCCAAAAATTGTTTAACATTAGCTCGATTAATTAATGACGAAGCTGAAGGTGAGATCATAATAATAGGTTCCTTCTTTTGCGTTGTAGTAGTATTACTATTATTGCCATTAGTATTGGTCTTTTGTCTCTTTTTATTACTAGAGAATTCATCCAGAATTCTTTTTTCACATTCTTTTCTAACATTACTAAAATCAATTAATTTTGTACCTCTTAATGCAGTATTATGATCTATTAATTGTCTCTCATTTTTATAAACTTTCTTTAATTCTTCACTAACTTCTCTCAATGCCTTTTTCGGTCCTAATTCATTATCTATCTGTAAATTAACAGGTTTTTCTGTAGGTGAAAATCCATTCAAAGTTTCTGCTGATCCTTCTAACCAAGTATTAACTTCTGTCTTTATAGCAAAAGAAAACTTCAAAATGTCTTTTTCATTACATGAAGCATGATAATCTGTAACTTTGGCATCTTTTCTTAGCCATGAATTATAAATAGTTTTAATGTTTATATTAGTTGGTGTTCCATTGATTTTGGTTTTAAATTTAGTTTGCTCATTCATATCAATTATTCGTTCTTTATCATTAATTTTTTCTATTGGAGGTATTTTTAATTTTGATGCTTCTTTGATGTTATCTGTTGATGATCCATCATCTTTGAGCATCTGAAGGTCCAATTTGCGAGTAGTTGCCTCACGTAGCAGTGATAGACTGTCCATTGTTTAGGTATAATTTGTCGTTAGAGTGATCTTGATAGTGATCAAAAAAAAAAAAGTGGTGATGATGAAATTTTCTTTAAAGATTGAAATTTTCGTGTATCGGACTTTTTTCTTTTCTTCATTGGTGTTGGGAAAAAAAGAGTTAGAAAAACACAAAGGTGGGTTTTTGTGTGTTGGAAAAAGGTGAGGCTGGCGGATCTGCGGCGTCCATTTTACCACAACAAATTGTTCCCACTTTGAAAGAAAAACTTAAAAAAAAAAAAATATGGGGAAATTACGAAACTATAATAAATAATAGGACAATATTTTATTGACAGGTTCTATATAACAAAAAATATAATAAAATAAAAAAATTTAACCTTATAAATTTTAGTAGTAAACTTCATTTAATAGATAGATATGCTTTTTTGGTCCCAAAAAAGATGCAAAAATAATAATAATAAAAATAATAAAATAATAAAAAACGGATTAGTAAACAAGTTAGTAAATAGGTAGTTCTTATAATGAAGAGACATTAGCAGCAACTAGATTTAGGCTCATTTTCTTCATTATGCACATAAATAGTTTGAGAATGATTTTGATCATAATATCCTTGTTGAATTGTGCGTTTCCTTTCAATTAATTTTCGAGTTATAGCTTCAAATACCTCTTCAACTCCTTGATCATCTTTGGCACTAATTTCATGGCATGCTTCACCCCCGTCTTCTAAATGTTGTTCTGCATATGCTACACAATCTTCATAAGGTACTTGTCTCTTTGATGGATCTTCAGTAACTATATCTAATTTAGTTCCAACAATATGTATTATAATTTCATTCGATAAATTCTCTTTTAATTCTTTTAACCATGAATGCATCGCTTTAAATGAAGCCTCACTTGTAATATCATAACATAATATCCCGCAACTAGCTGATCTGTAGTACATTGGTGCCATACTTCTAAATCGTTCTTGACCAGCTGTATCCCAAATTTGTAGCCTAACTGTAATATCATCGACATGTATTTTTTTGGCTAAAAATGATGCTCCAATTGTTGATGCATTGCCCTGTTGAAAAGTATTTTTAACATATCTTACAACAAATGATGTTTTACCCACACCTTGTGCGCCTAGTAATACTATTTTAGCATCTAGACTCATCCTTTTTTGTTAATTTTTTTTTTTTTTGTCTATGTGTCGTTAGTAAATTAGATATTTCGCGTTTCTATAATATTCAATAAATTCTCCTCGAGGTCGTTGAAGTGGGTCTAAGTATCTATTATGAAGAGTAAAAAAAAGTGTTGTGTAAGAAGTCAAGATTTTATATTTTTCTTGGTGTACTAAAAAAAAAAGTTATAAGATTTTTGAAGGTTTTTTTTTTTTTTTTGAAGTGGGTTGAATAATATTTTTTTTAGACTTGTAAATAATGATGTCACGTTGGTGTTTGATGATATATGGATAAAAAAAATTATTTAAGAATGATCAACTGGTTTATCAATGATGATTATAATTTCTGGTTCTTCAAACAGTTATCTTTTTTTTTTTAAACTTAAGGTCAGAAGGTGTATGTGATGCAGTATTCTTTAAATTAATAAGTTCGTATTCGTTATACAATAGAGTGTGATTTTTTTCTCGATGTTTTATTATTCCGGGAGTTTGAGTATTTCTAAAAATGATAAAATGGTTCGTGCGTCACTTCGTTGGTTGCGTGAGTGTTGCAGGTATCCTCTAGTAATATATTAATAATATGGATAGATAAAAGATAATAAAACGACCAAATAACGAACTAGTGGTACACGTTAGAAAATCTTTTCTCTATAGTTTTACTTTTAAAAAAGTGGAATCGGTTTTAGAAAAAAAAAAAAAGGAGTTGAAATGATTGTTTATCGCAGGCTGTAAGTTGTTACCCTCGTGTTGGTTACGTTTTATGGCAGTAATATGCTGTGCCTATATAATGTCTTCTCAATATCAATATCCTATGATGATGTTACTATAGTGGGAGAAAGCCGCACTAGGTATTTTCTTGACGTTAAAAAGTCTATCGATTGTTTGTCAAGAAAGATGAATAGAAAAAAGAGTGAAAAATATTTTTTAAGGAGTAACAATGAGGATAAACTAGCTTAGCAACAGTAGTTGGTGCATATAAGGAGATGGAGAAGAAAGGGAAAAAAAAAAAAAAAAAAAAAAAAAAAGTGCAGCAACTGACAATACTATTTATTAATACTTTTTATTATTAAGCTGTTTTGTTTTGAAATTTTCGCGTTTCATGTACATGAATCAAAACATAAACGACCTTTTTTTTTTTATCCTACAAACTTTGATCAGGTTCTTTAGATTTTCTGTGTTGGATTTTTTACTCACAAGCATGATACAACTAAAATCTGAGATGAATCAGATTTTTACAACCTTAACAAATTTTAGAGATCTTAAGTCTGCTTAAGCGAACAAGCTTGTGGATCTGATCGATCATCATCAATCCATTTTAAACTGAGATCTAACTTCTGGCCCTTAATTAAATTTAATTTATTTTAAATTCTTCTGTAGTTCTCCGGCCGCCGACTTTTTTTTGTGCACCAAAAAGATCATCAGTAACGAAACTATTATGGGACAATGGTTTTTTTGTACCACCAAAAAATTTTGTACACATAAGTGAAATTTTCAATTCCATTATTAAATAAAATTGATCAAAAACAAGGGTACAATTAAAAGAATAAAATGTATCGACCGACACTCACAAACTCGTTTTCGAGAGCTGTCACCTCAAGGATAATACAAAGATGGTACTCTGAACCAGCATATATCAAGACGGCAATGAAACAGAAACTATATATGATTGATAAAACATCACCCGGATCAGTTTTTTTCACTCCATATGGTACGAGAATCTTTGAAAGATTAATTGAATTCATGAAATTACAACAAAAATCTTTTGGATTTGAGCAAGTTGTTACTCCATTAATTTATAAAAATGAATTATGGGAAACAAGTGGTCATTATCAGCATTACAAAGATGATATGTTTGCAGTAAATGGTGGAAATGAAGATTCAGAGTTTTCATTAAAACCGATGAATTGTCCTGGCCATTGTGTCATGTTTAGTAAGACTGATCATTCTTTTAGAGAATTGCCTGTTAGATATGCAGATTTCTCACCATTGCATAGAAATGAAGCATCTGGAGCATTAACTGGATTAACAAGAGTTCGGAAATTTCATCAAGATGATGGTCATATTTTTTGTGAGTACAATCAAATTCAATCAGAAATTGAATCATGTTTAAAATTACTACAATCTACCTATACAAAATTTGATTTAAATGAATTTAGTTTAGTTTTATCAACAAGACCTGAAACTGAATATGCAGGTGATATTGAAGTATGGGATAAAGCTGAAGCAGGATTAAAAGAAGCATTAGAAAGATCCGGTCAATCATGGACTATAAACCCAGGTGATGGTGCATTTTATGGTCCAAAAATTGATGTTATGGTTACAGATAAGAATCAAAAGAAACATCAACTGGGGACTATTCAATTAGATTTCCAATTACCTCAACGATTTGAACTGAAATATCAAGGAAAAGAATCAATACAACAACCAGTTTTAATTCATAGAGCTATTTTTGGTTCCCTAGAACGGTTTATGGCTTTATTAATTGATCATTTTGAAGGTAAATGGCCATTTTGGTTGAATCCAAGACAAGCTGTTGTAGTCCCAGTTGCTGAAAGGCATATTGAACATGCTAAAAAACTTTCTGATCAATTATCAGGGAAATTATTTCAAGATACTCAATTAGGTACAAGAACTTTCAATGTTGAATTAATGGCTTCTGAAGAAACTGTTGGTGCCAGATTGAGAAGAGCAAGAGATTTATCAGTTGGGTATATTTTGATGATTGGTGATAAAGAACTTGAAGAAGGGACTATTGCAGTTAAAGCTAGAGGTGATAAACAAACGGAACAATTAACTTTACCTCAAGTCATTGATAAATTCATCCAACTAGAAAATGAGTATAAATAATTTATTAAATATTTTGTAAATAGTGTATATTATAAATAATGAACCTTGTAAAAATTTTTAGGTATATTTTACGGCTTCCTCAATAGTCTTTTCTGACAATTTGATTGGGATATTTTTCTGATATGAAACTCTTGGAGGTTGTAATGATTTAGTTAATCCAGACCATAAATCACTAGGTAAATAATCACCTCTTTGGTCAATAAATTTTTGTCTCTTTTCTTGTTCTTGATCATAAGTTTCCCTCAATTTTTTCTCCATTTCACTGCATAGTTTTTCTAATTCTTCTTCAGCTTTGTTTCTTCTTATAACTTCTAGTACCATTGCCTGATATGATTGGAAAAACATATGATAATAATCAACCAAAGAGCTTATTTCAGTATTTAATTTTGTTAAATTTTTGATTTGATCTTTTTGTCTTTTTGAAAATTCATCAAAAGTTTTTAGAAATTCCGGTAATTTTTTAACAACAAATGAATCTAATGAACTGAAATAAATTTTGATTCTTTCATGACATTGTTTCATTTCAATTCTAAACTGAGACACTTGTTGTGCACTAACTTTCATACTCTTGCGGCGTTCATATAATTCACTAATAACCCCAGCAACTTCATGAGAATCTTTTTCCAAAACATCCATTAATTCTTCATCTTCTTGGTTACTTTCTAATGCTTTTAAACACTGATCATAATGTCGTGTTAAACTTTCTAATAAATTGGCCATTGCATGAGCATGTTCTGCAACTGATTCCGTACTATCATGAGCTTCCCCCAATTGTTCTTTACCAATTTTTTCTGGCGAAGTTTGTTTCTTCTGTGTTATTAGATCATCAATCTCTCTCTTTAACCTACTGGAATGATCTGATAAATCTTGTGAATGAGTTTTACAATTATCAACCTGTTCTTTAAATTGATCTTCTAATTTTTGTAACCCATTTTCAAATACAAAACTTTGCAAATTAGTTTTTTTATTATTTGAATCAGATGTGAGAAATGCATCATCTAACTTTGTATCTTCTAATCTTTTTAAATTTGATTTTAATCTATTATGCATTTGTTCAACATTACCAACACATTCATCAACTTCTTTTGTAGCCCGTGTTTCAAACTCTTTGACTGACTGATGAATATTATGTAACATGTTGATTTGCTCATTAATGGCTGAATACATGAACATGATTTGTGCCCAAAAAGTCGTGGCTTGTTCAATCTCTTTACGTGATGTGTGTACTAAGTTATTGCCTTCAGTGCAAATAGGTCCAGCAACTGCCAGACTTTGCTTAGCGTCATTAAACCACTCGTTAATCATCCCCTATCGATGTGCTGGCTTTTCTATAATTTATCGATAATATTGCAGCTCTTTTATAATATAGATGTAGAGAGTGATGGAACAGGGTGTAGGGGCTTTCTAATTATAATTTTGGTCTAGTGATAAATATTAATTTTCGTCTGGTAATCAAGAATTTAAAGTTTCAGCGACTTCAGCTGAGCGTAGTTACTGCGCAGTAGATTTGAATACGCGCGCTGGAGTTAATATGCATTGAAGATCGGAGCGTCGGAGAAGGTCAACACCATCATCAATTAAATTTTTTTTTTTTTGATGATGCACCAAACACCAAAACAAATCACGTACCTTTTATTTTCAATTTATTTTTCTACACCTTGCATAATACTTGTTTTTGTATTCGCTCATTATTCCACTGTTCTTCTAAATACCATTTCTAGCTAGATTTTTGAAATTAATTTTAGAAAAACGCGAGTATAAAAAATCATTAACACCAAGAATTTTTTACTATTTGGGAATAACAAAGTGGGTAAACTTGGAGTTGGTGATTTGATCTAACCTAAGTGAGAGAACAATGAAAACTTTAATAGAGGCGTGGGAGACTCAATATCCCAAAACCGAGACGGTTACAATCGATGAAGAAGAAGAAGAGCATGTTCTTGACGATGATGATGTTGCGGTATTAGATGAAAAACCTGTTGGTACTGCTAAACTAGAGAAATCAGTTCATCCTTTTTTCAAACCGCGTCAAAAGAACATGCCTGACATGCCTGATCAAGAGAATCAAAATACTTATAATTTATCTAGTAAGGCTGCTGAATCTTCTAAGACTATTACTGATACTGTTAGCACCGCTAACAAAGAAGGTAAAGCTCAAAAAGCCACAAAACAAAAAACATCAGCAGATTTAACAAATAAACAAAAAAAACCATTGCATCCATTTTTTGCTAAACGCGTTAAAAGTGAACCAGTCAAAAGTGAATTTAAGATAGATAGATCGGTTCAAACACAAATAGAATTACCTGCACCCTGGCCAAAATATCAGCATATCAAGCCAGACTCTACTAATACTAACAGTAACACTAGTACAAATCACCGCATAGAACTGAAACAACGAGATATTTCAATAAAAGAAATTCCAATAACAAAAAGTGTAGTAGAACTAGAAATGAATAAAAAAATTACTCCGATAGTCAGAAATCTTTTTGATGGTGTTGGTAATATAGGATCAAATGGATCATCTGAATTATGGATTGATAAGTATGCGCCAAAACTAGTTACAGATTTTGGTACTAATTCAGTGGCAGCACAAGATTTAAAGGGTTTAATGCAATATAGAATACAAAAATTAAAAGATCGTAAACCAATTAAAACAGTTAAAAAAAGAAAGACAAAATTGGATAGCTTTATTGTAACTGATGATGATACAAGTTTAGATGATATAATAGAAAATGAAATTGATTTCCTGGTTATTGACGGTGAAACAGGATGTGGGAAAACAGCTGCGGTTTACGCAGCAGCAAATGAATTGGGGGCCTATGTTTTCGAAGTTAACAGTACTTCGAGAAGATCAATGATTGATTTAATGGCTTTATTAGAAGGTATCAGTTCGAGTCGATTGATTCATAGTGTTGAAAAACCAGTAGTTGTATTATTTGAAGAAGTTGATAATTTATATGAAGATGAAAAAACTTTTTGGCAAGGATTATTGAAGTTTGCACAATATTCAAGAAGGCCTATTATAATGACGTGCAATAACCATCATGCATTACCCAAATCTGTAAGAGAAAAAGCAAATTTTGTTTTATTCCATCCAATGAGTTTTGATGATAAAAAAACTATATTAAGAAAAATTGCATCAAAAGAAAATCGATCAATAACAGATGAATCAATCAATTATTTATGTAAAAATACCGATCTTCGACAAGCAATTAATAATTTACAATTATACTGTTATGGATCACAATATCTAATTGAAACTAATCCAGGTGTTGGGTGGAAAGTTGATGCAGAATTCATGTCAGCAGTTGATGTATGTGCATCACAATCAAAATCAGCATTTCGAAATGATTTTTGTTTATTACGAGATAAATTATTAATGTATAAATATTCCACAATACCATTTCCTTATAATGAACCAGCATTTGATTTTGAAAAAGCTCCTTGGAGTGAATTTAGAATCCCAGATTTTAAATATAGTATTAATTCTCAAACTATGCATTTAAGAGATTTGATTGTATTTTGGGGTCAAGATTTATTGTATAATAGTATTGATATGGCACAAGGGAAGATTGTCGTTACTGAATTGTTACCTTATGCTAGAATGATGGCAGCAGCAGATGAGAGACATCGACTAAGTAATGAAGAAAAATTAGATAGTTTATCTGGTGGGCATAAAAGAAGAAGAAACACTAGAACTGCTCACAAGCATCTAGGGTTAGTTGAACCTCATCTGGAATTGGAGCCTGGTGAATATGTTCAATTAATGAGTAATACTTTATTGGATCCAAGTGAGTACTAGAGATAGTTGGGGAACTTCATTCGTCCTGTAATTAATTAGCATATATAGAGAGTTTAGATATTTATTTTATTCATTTTATGATAATTATTGGTTTTTTTTTTGTCACCTTTTGTGATAAATATTACTAGTCCCATTCAATTTATGGCCAATTTTATATAAAAATATGATGCTCTGTTTGGGTAGATCTGAGGTGTATTAGGTGTATTAATTGAAGGGAAAGGTTAAGCTTTTTTTTAGGTATCATGGATCGATCGATACAGGTTATTCAGCACCGTGCAGCGAGCTAAGAATCTCAATAAATCCCCCTCCCCCAGCTGAATCATGCATGTTCTGAACTCTAATTCTTCATTACCCCTGAGCAAAATTCCATTCTTACAAACTTGCACTTGTACAATTCAAAGTTCAAACTACTATCATGGCGCGCAGTGCCCATTATACTCATTTCAATCTTTTATTTTCAGCCATATATCACAAATTGATGGTATATATATAGTGCTAATTTAAAGCTAATAAATTTATTAATATATATTCCTGATTATAATGATCCACTACCTAATAAATTACCAATCCCACCTGAACCACCAGAAAGTTTCAAAACATTATTATTATTGTGAACACCACCTGTTAATCCACCATCACCACCTGAACCTATACATATGTTAGTTCACCTTTCTAGTATATATAGTTTCTATCCAACTTACCACCACCTCCAGCTAATAATGCACCAATTGCACCACCACCTCCATCACCTCCTGGACCAGATCTACCACTTTCATCCCCATGGATCGGTGAATGAGGTGCTGCTAATATACAACCAGCAAAGAAAACTACAAAGTGCACATGTATATGCATTCTGAAAAAAAAAAAAAAAAAAAAATTGGATACACAGGTTCTAATTATTTGTAGCACCTTTAGGTAATTTTTTATTGGAATATTTGTTCTTATATATCTTAGGAATGAGTTTGATTAGGTACATATTTATAGTAACTAGAATAGCAGTTACTCGTGGGGATGAGAGGGTTTTGATATTTAAATTTTTCAATATTGTTTTTATTGAGTAATTTAATTATCTTATTGATAGTTTATTGAATGATTTCTTAATCAAGTCTATTAGTTTTTAATTATAAAATTATCTCTCACTATATATGAACATCACATAGTAGAAGTTTTGGTCTATTTGAAGAACATTTAATTTCCAATACAGTGACTACCTATAGTTCCTGGTTTCAGTAATAAGAGCAGCTATCAAAAAATTGTGAAATATTGATATTAAATTAGTGAGCTATATAGCTTAGGGATGCATACCCGAACCTTTTTGGCACTCAATGTATGGAAATGGTGGTTTAGAGGTTTTGAGGTTTTGAATTAGTCTAGTTTCTGATGTTGAAACCCTATTTTGTTTCTTTTAGGTGCTTATTTCAACTTGTAGTATTTGCATAATGGCATGGGTATCTACACTTTAGTGATATTACTCTGAAAGTAGCTAAAGCAGATATATACACCTCAACGCAACTCTTTTAAGTTCAGACACCTCAATAAATCTAACAATATATCAACAAGAAGTAGTTACCGGTATATATATAAGCAGTTTTGCGATGGTGTACACGTTTGTACTTGTGAATAACTTTGACAGAGCATATTCAGAAACACTGGTAGCTGAGTGGGCTGGCTAAATGGTGGTTTTCCGGGCATGAAGAATATGATAGGGGGGCCAGCCAATGACAGTGAATTGATCTAAAAGATTGGATGCTTATATAATTGGCTATGATCAAAACAAAAAGGCAAGAATTCCAAATGGAGTTGAATGTACTATGCTGTGAGACTCAGTTATAATAAACACTATATGATGTCTGCATGGCAGATATAGGAGGTACTGACTCGATCGTATCGTGATGCTTTACACAGACCGGTACACTCCAAATCGTACAATAAGGGTACTAACTGTGGAATCAGTAACACATGCACCCAGTATTATTACACTTTATGTTCCAGTAAACTAGTGCAAAAACAGAGACGTGGTGCAAGTAACTGTTATATTCGACGAAATTAGTTCAACTAAGTGTGATTTTTCTAAAGAAAATTTGTAGGTAAATGGGCAAGTATGACCTTACTTAAGACTCCGACCTAGCAGCTTCTCCCACTTGTATAAATAGGATAGGAAAAATATGTCTCTATGGACAGCTTAATACATTATCACCCTTTAGATACACAGTAGTACAAGATTAATTCGTAGCTACTGAAGAGGTAATAGGCCTTACACTGGTGATCAATGCTATTGGGGTTGTGCTATAGTTATAATGTGACAATTTGCGGAGTATATCACTTCATTAATTGATAAGATGAATACGATACCGATTGCGTATAGTAGTATCATAAATAACATATGGATACATGGATCCAAGCAAGCCGCACGGGATATTGTAACATCATCAGGCAGTCCATGAAACTGCAATTAGCAGTTGCAATGTATGCTATATAACTGCTGTGGTGCTATATAAAATTCAGCAATATTTCAGAAAAGACCGTAGTCCTGTTATATCGATATACTAAATTTACTGCTTGTCCAAGACCCAACAGTATTTAAGGATAGTACTCTAGTATAGTATCAATATATTGGTAGGTGCACAGTAAGTTAAATCAGTTTTGTTCTTTTTTTTTATGATTGCAGTGAGACGTCCTATTACTATTGTATCCATAGAATGGTTCATTCAATGTACAAAGCTGGTCATGCCTATCTTCTCACGTGTATCCAAATCGAATTACATGGATGATACCGATGGTACCAAATTTTAAAGAACGTTCTATCAGACCGGAAAACACCATCTGATCGATCTGACAAAACGAGTTCCAAATTCGGAACTATTGATGATGAGTTTACAAGCAGTGTAGCCATGACAACGCGACTAAGCACTTGTACTATCCTACATATGGACGTGATAGAAGTACGCAATTGTGGTGATTAGTAGCGCTATAGAGTATAAAATGCATGTGTACAGCATTAAAAGCAAAACTTTTGAAAGCACCATATGGATCTATCAAATCATATCAGGCAGTTTAATTGGGTTCCCCCTTTGTGGTATTAGACCCCACATCTAAAACACCTCGAAACCTTAATCTATAGACCAGCTGGTAATTAATGAACAAACAGCCAGAATGTGAGTATCAAGCTCAGATCCCGATCTTATCGCGCGCCTGCTATAGCTAGTTGTTAACTCTACTTGAGACACCGCATCACTCAAGTTCCCAACCGGAAAGGTTACGTTACCTTTGCTCAAGCCGTCCTAGTCTGATTAAAGCTTCAGGTTTCTTTATCTTATCAGCAGCTCCACACATCTATTACCCATAAAAATACATAAATTTTTCTTCTTTATTCACACATTTTAAAAATCAAATATTTTAAAAATTATAGAATAATCATAAAATAACTATGGAACATTTACCGCTAGAAGTTTTTGAAGAGATTACAAAAAGATTGAATGGTCAGGATACAGTCAACCTGCAAAATACCTCCAAAATGATGAGGTTTATGTTATTACCAAAAACATGGTCTCATTTGGTTCTAGATGTAAGATTAATTGAATATGTTAATAATAAAGATGATTTGAAAATATATTGTAAAGAATATTTAGATCAAGGCTCAGAGTTTTATTTAAACCTGGATGATGTTTTCATTAGAATTAATGAATCAAATGTTGATAATTTTATAAAAGAATGTGACAAAAACTCCAAATTTTTGGATATTTTGTTAAGCTGTGTCACTAAAGTTTCTTTAATTAGTGAAGAAGATGATAAAAATTCATTAGATATGATTAATAGATTACCAACATTATTAGATGAAATTATCAAAAAAAAGTCGGAGAATTTACAATCCATTCAGTTTGATTTGAGTTATTTGAATGAAAAAAATAGTTTTATAACTAGTTTATTGGGGATTAAAACCATGTATCAAAGAGCTATATTACCTTTTAATGCCTATGAAAATATTTTGGAAAATAATAAAGAAAAATGTGAATCATTCAAATATTTGGAATTTTTCCAAGATCCTTCGTTTATTTATTCTAAGAAATTTTATATACCAGTTGGGTTAAAGAAACTAGGAATTATTACACCTTTATGGAGTTATAAAGCAACTAAATTACAAAGATTATTGAAAGATTTACCAGAACTAGAATTTTTAGAATTATGGTGTGTTGATGTTACAAATAAGAGTAAAATTCAATGGATATCAAAAACTGTAAAAACTTTCATACTAAGTTTCAAACAAAGAAACAATACAAGATATAATATTGATGATTTAGAAACTGATGATGAATTTTTTGATGATGATGATGATTTTGAAGATGATGAAGATGAAAATGGAGAAAGTAGAAAATTAAGTCCCTTTTTAACAAAAATTTCTGTAGAAAATCTGGATAAATTAAGTTTAACAATGCATAATGCCAAATGGTTACAACATTATTCATACCCAAAAGTTAACGAATTATTTTTAGAATCAATAGAATTATATTCAAGACAAGATCGATTATTATTTTTATTCCCCAAATGTAATAAAATGGTATTTAGGTGTATGCGAACAATAGATATATGCCAGATATTAAAAATGAATCAAAAAGTTACTACAGCAATATTACATACTTGGAGATATAATGATATTGGAATTGCAGCAACTAATATGGTACAATCGATGCAAAATTTGGAGTTTTTATTATTAAGATTTTCAAGATGTAATGATGAAGAATATGAAGTTACAAAATTAGTACCTATATTAGCAAAATTAAAAAATTTAAAAGTTTTAATTATTAAAAGATCAGTTGATGAAGATCCACTTTTTGATGATAGTAATACTCAATATTGTTATTTAATTGAAAAACATTGTAACAGTATTGATGATGGTGTTTCATTTACTATTTTGGATCAAAAAAAATTCAATTATTATTGGATGGAATTGGATTTGATTAGAAAAGATTTTGGTACTGAATGGTATGACTCGGATTTTGAAGATGAATAGGGTTGTTTATATTGTGGTGGATTTTGGAGTAGAATAGATTAGATGAGTTTACTTTGTTTGATCTTATGTATATTTTAATTGTAACTTTGATTGTAGGGTGTGACTATAAGAACTTGAGCTGTAGCATCATGATATTTAAAAAAAAAAAAAAGTCTTGCCGTGTTGAGCCACTATCCATCCTAATATATCCTTGAGAGGTTCTAGAGTTGTATCACTGTATCTATATCTAAGACATTTGTCTTTGCACAGGCCTATCCGATATTTGCATTCGGATGAGATGATTCTATTTGATGCGCACTACAGTAATTAGCACTTAATAATATTAGTTTTGAATGAAAAGAATTCCTACTTTCCAAGTGTACTAACAATTAAATCTGCTTAATAGAAGAGAAGTTGTGCTAATTTACTATATTACAATCTACAGTGCATACAAAAATTTATGTATATGGAGCACTTCTACATGATATATTGGATATTTGCCAATAACAATGCATGTGTATTGCGGGTATTACAATATTAAAAAACATAGACACTTAAGAAGGCACCATGATAAAAAGTCCGTATTTATGAATGCCAGTCATCAAGAGAGGGTCAGAATGACCAAAAGAGTGTCAGTTATTTTTGGATACATCATATGCATCAATTTAGCAAGGAGTACGCAATCTGCACGGGTGAGTATGCATATGCTGTATGTTTAAAAGCGTAAGCTTTATAATAATAACTATAAAACTAATTAGTTACTTCAAACGTTCTTTAAATATCATTATTTAGCTATTCTTGTTAACAGCACTAGAACTAAACCTCAGAAATGACATCTGTTGTCTAGAATCGAGGTATTTTAGGCTCAGCGAACAGTTTTCTGGTTGAATAACTGGTGTGATATGCTGCATACCACACCAATACCTCGCTGTCAAATATAGGTACTCTTCATTTAATAATTACCAACATATTACTCCACCAATGCCGTCAAATGCGGTCTTGAAACCTTCTGGACAACTAGTCTTGACTTCAGAAACTATTTGAACGTGTTAGTTAAATTTGGCAATGATTTGCTAGAAATTATTTTCTAAAATGTGTTGTTAAGTTTTTGATCGAACATACCTTCTTCTAAATCATCATCATCTTCGTATTGAGCCATTGCTATTGCGATTGTGAATAAACATATTAGCACTGAATTTCGGAATAATCTCATGGCTTCAATTTATTTTCAGTTTTATAGGAAAATGCATGTCAGCACCAGACTGCAGGATTCGTTGGTGTATTTATATGATGTGGGGAATCGGAGCGTTCAGAATGTTTATAAATTCCTCAGCTCGCGATGGAGGTTTGAGAAGCATCCTCGTTACCAATGCAGGGCTCTTGCGGTGATTCCTAGCCTTAGGTAGGTGCGTGCACTCACATATTTGTTCTATTTTTAACGCGTATATATCAATTCCTACACCTGCAGACTTAACGGGCCCCTGCAGTGAGGGTGAGGTTACTATAGTGATATTTAAATTTGGGCTTGTATCCGATTTAACTGAAGCGATGCTCACGATTTACAATGTAATTTTTTAAAAGAACTGAGCTGATATTTATTTTTACTTGTTTTCCACCAGCTATGAGTTAAATGCATAGCTGCAATGGACAAGCTCTCTATGCATGGTTTCCACTGTTCTAAATTTCGAGCTAGCTCTAGATCGCTTTTTGGTAACAATCCTAGTAATTGATCAAGCTGTACATCCGGATGCATCCATGGATGTAGCAATGTTTGTAAACTGTATGCGCCTGCAGACATGAATGGGATCGGTATGGATTTTCAACCGCGTTTGGTAGCTACCAATTAATTGTAGCACTGACGCATCTGTTACGGCTAGCCACATTATCCATGAAACTCATGATGATGATATATATATGGATATATATATTATACAATGGATCCGGGTGCAAGAGTTTGGACTCAAGCAATGACAGCCTGGATTAAATAACAAAGGTATCGCGAGGAAAACGCTTATCTATTATAGTTGAGCGAACCTTCGGTCTATACTCATTAAATTCAATTTAGAGTCTCATCTATTATACTATAGTGTATACATAAGCAGTGCTACTAAGCTATAAATTACACTTCATGTACAGTTAAGTTGCACATATAAAACTTACCGGTTCTCTGGTTATTATAAGTGGAGACTACATGAATGAGATGCAATGTACTAATACATACTAAAATTAAAAATAATCTGCAGTGACGTTCTTATATGCTATTAATAATATAAGATTATCAGTTAAAACTTCATGGGCTAATTCGGATGGAGTTAATTTGCAGTCTTATAATTTTATTAGTATTGACATCAACTTGAAGATGATATCGATCATCAATGGTATGAAAAGGATTCCTGGGCCGGCTTAATTTCATTTCATTCTAGTGGTTTTGAACAGATTGGTACAGAGAGTGCCAATTTTTAGATAAAGATACTTTGAAGAAAACTGATTCGGACATTCTAACAATTGAGACATACAGCTAGGTGTACTAGGAGCTATCACTTAATTAAGAGAGCTAAAACACAGCCGGCTTTTAATACTTGGTACTATGGATCTAAATATAATTGAGTCGAGCTATTTATATATATATTTCGGACTATAATTTTTTAAGACTTTAAGTAGAGTCCAATATTGCTGCAATTTGAATCATTAGGGACATTGATTGTTAAATATCCTAATAGCCAGGCTCCAAGCTTTCGATGAGTAGGTAATCTAATGCTTTATCACAGGGCAGCTGTCATCTCTACCAGAATCCCTCAATTGGGTACCATGTCCTGAAGCATGAAAGTTTTATAAGCTACAGTATGTCAACACCAATCACGATACTGCACTACTCAATCGCCAACTGTGATTATTATGATAATTACAGTTGAAGGATCGGTTAAATTTCTATTGAATAATTGTAGCATCAAGAGCCCCAAATATGAATTATTCTACGTGTACACTGCTTTCTGCATTTTACCTTAATCTTATTATTTATTAGACCAAAACTCCATTTAAATATATCGCCGCTTGCCAATTGAGGTATTATTATATTAATGTTTTTTACTTCCACCTAAATTACCTTTACTACCACCACCTAAATTACCTTTACTACCACCACCTAAGTTCCCTTTGCTACCACCAGAACCACTACCTAAGTTACCTTTACTACCACCACCTTCACTTCCCAGGTTGCCCAAGCTTCCACCTGCACCGCTACCTAAGTTACCTTTACTTCCACTCCCATCACCAAGGTTGCCTTTACTTCCACTACCATCGCCTAAATTACCCAAACTACCACCTGCACCGCTACCTAAGTTGCCTTTACTACCGCTTCCACTTCCTAAGTTCCCTTTACTTCCTCCTGAACCACTGCCTAAATTACCTTTACTACCACTGCCTGCACCTAAATTACCTTTACTTCCACTACCATCGCCTAGATTGCCCAAACTACCACCTGCATCACTACCTAAGTTACCTTTACTACCGCTACCATCTCCTATATTACCTAAGCTTCCACCTGCACCATCACCTAGATTCCCTTTACTACCGCTTCCATGACCTTCATTTCCAGTATTTGGACCAGTAACTTGTCCAACACGTCTTTTGTCAAAGCTATTTAAATTTCCTAAGTTTAAATATTAGTATCCGATAGTTCAACACCAACTGATTACAGATAGAACTTACCATTATTGGAGTTAATCATACCTTGAGATAAGGTGGTGATAGATAAAATTGAGATTAAATTAAGTAGTTTCATGTTTCTTCACTGATTAAGAGTCTTTTTTAAGGATGCAAAAAATAATTGTCTCAGTGGATTGAACCCTAAAGGATATAAAGAATATTTATAGTTCTAATATGAATAAATTTCATAATATTCCAAATGGGTGGTGCAATACTTAATTATTTTCCAACCTTAGCTGAATTCTGGGTCGAAAGAAGTCACCCATAAAGAGGGTATGCAATCGAGCTCAGAATAATAATTTCGTTCTTGGTATATATTGGAATGTCAAGTTCCTTTTAGGATACTATAGCTAGCCTATAGGTATATTATAAATATCACAATTTTTTTTGGTCAAGAGCGTCATTATAAGATCAACAAATAAATAAAGCAAAAATTTAATTGAAAGCTATATATATCATTGCAAATAATCCTTCTATATTAGAAAACTAGCTCAGTATGGCACTACTACATTACATTTTATAATGTGCATAATAAATACCCTCACCTGCGTGCTACTTCACGAATCTGTGGGGTTCAATTCTTTAATTTAAAGTTTCTTACAATATTCAAAACCAACCTTCAGATATCATATGTGAAAGACACAATTCTGTTATTTATAAACTTTAAGCGTTCATATTTAAAAAGTTAGACTTAATAAATACAAAAATATTTCTAATTCGGGTGAAATCATTGAAAATTGTTAATATATAGAGGCCGATATTGTACCATCTAAGTCTCCACCTATACATATGAAATCGTAAACCTCTAAGGCAAACTTACTACCAGATGCACCTAAAATACCTGCTCCAGGGCACTCACCATAAAAATTACCAGGATGTCTTCTTTAGCTAAAGCTAAAGCTTAAAAGATTGCTAATATATCGATATAATGTCAATTCAACGATAAACTCCATCCATGGATTTCGATGGAGTGCTTTAAAAATTCAAAGAATTTTGGAAAGTATATACAGATATCACATTGTCTATGTCTATAGTATCGTGCATCATGGCAGCTGCGATCATAAAATAGTTGTAGTATACTATAGTATCTGCATGTTCCAAGTGCCATAGATGGTGTAATATTATTGGTATTTAATTGGATCCATCCGTATGGAATAATTTGTTAACTCAATTAAAGGCAAATAAATTTAGGATCTGAGCTTTCTTTCATCAGAATTTTAAACAATGTTAAATCTTGGACCACAAAAAGGCTTACACAGATCAAAACCAGGATTTAAATTTGGTACCCATCATATATATATTTATGAAAGATATATACCAATATAATCTAGTTAAGATACCAGAGTTTTACGGTAATAGTTATGAAAGAACATTTCGATCTTCAGTAATATATAGATGATAGTAATGTAAGATTACCCTGGATTATATGAAAGCCTATGCCCATTACTCGGATGAAGTTAGGTCGACTGTAACCTGTTGATATTATGTAGAAGCTTGTACAAGTTGCACGTAAATACCCAGACGCGTATCTGAGACATTATCTGCAAATCATAATATGGGTGATAAATTCTCGATTGGACCATCTCGTTAATCTGAATGGTCTGAGATCAAGAAAAGATCAGTCCATAGAACCTTGGATATACTATTTTTAAAGAGGTAAATGCTATAATATACAACGTTATAAATATGGCAAGGATATGCTAGCTTTATTCAGATAATCTTTATCGGTTTTAATTAGCGCCGACGTTATGTTAATTACATAATTCGAACAGATATAAAATAATAAAAAGTAGCATATATTATTAGTAATAAATAAAATCTCTAGGCTGAAACTAAATGTATTACTGCTGATTGGCAGTATATTACTATGGCTAGTCTTGGTTAACGTTGAAACCAATACCACCAGATAAGAAATTGCCCCCATTATTACCACCTTCATCTTGTTAGCCTGAGCCGCATTGTCTAGGATTTCGCTACACAATTTTTTGTAAATAAATACTCCATGTTTATGTATACTAAAATGTTTCTTCTATAGAACATGCACATTAATTAACTATTTTTATTATCATTACTGCAGACCTCAAGTAAAACTTTAACACATCTAAATTTTTATCAAACTTATGTATTAGATACTTTAATCACACTTTTATAAAATATGATAAAAACACTAGTATTTAAAGATATTGGTGATATTTACCATGAGAAATTGGGCTTTCCCCACCAAATACGTGTTATTGGGTTGTTCAGCTGGTAAAGTTAGATTTTATTCAAGTTAACAAAAATTGTAAGGTTTTAGAGATCTGCAATACTTCAATTGAACATGCTGACATTTGCAATTAGAGATACAGTAAATTTAGATTTTAGTATTAGTATATCTTAAAAAAGTATACGTATATAGATTAAAGAATTATGATTTTTAATTAAAAACCAATTATAAGTTATCGATTTGGTGAATTTACAATAATCCACCCAATAAGTTGTTCAAAATTCCTTTAGAATTTTGTTCAGAAGAAACAATGTTATTAGTGTTTCCAACACCACCAGCATTACCTCCGTTACCGCCATCACCTAAGAATTATGTTAGTACTTAAATATTATTTGATTAATGAAGTAAAATTACTTACCACCACTGCCAGAGATTAATAAACCGGAACCACCATTACCACCTGAGCCACCTGCACCACCAACACCACCGTTATCACCGTGGACACTTTGTTGAGCCACTGGGATAGCCATAGCTAAAGAAGCAGCAGATAAGATAGTCAAGTAGAATTGCATTGTTGAGTTGAAAAGTTTCGAAAGAGAAGAGAGAGGAGCTGTTGATAATGATAAGAAAAGGTGAATTGATAGAGGGATTGTATGGTGTATTTATAGTGATCTGTGAAGGTGTGGTTTTGTTTTGGATTTTATCAAATTGAAGCGTATGATGGTAATAGGTTGGTGATAGATTAAAATAGTGAATGGTGAAATATTAATAGAAACACACTACATGTATAGCTACAATGTTCACATGGAGATTCAAATCTAGTGGAGTGTATATAATTATCCAAACCCATAGGAGAGTTAAAAATCTCTTGTCTTATGTATTTTAAAAGGTTGGACTCAATTGTGAACTTAGTTATTTACCACCAGAGTTTACTTCACATATGGAAGAGGTTTATGAGGCTAGTTTCACGTATTCGTGTAAAATAAAGCTAGGAAAGTTTCTAAGCTTAGTTAAAAATGTCTCAACGGGTGTTTTTATTGATCAACAAAGACATCCGGAGATTCAACGATAATGTATAGACAGAGATCTTTTGAGCCTCTCACTGTAGAGGCAAGCTTAATTAAGCTTTGCCGTATTTTGATATGCATGTTATCAAGACATTTAAGTTCATCAACCCTTAGTGAGATCGATTAAGCCAGCTAGTAGCTTTTGACAGACACCACCGCCATATATATATGTATTCACAACAGGTACTTCTAGCCGCTCAGTTGTGAAGTATAATGAAGTGATGGCCAAAGAGAGTAGGGCGAAACTATCATACTATCCAACAACTGAAATGTTGTATTTATCTTGTAAGATGCTAACTTATACAAAAAGTTCCACGGCGTTAACAATTGAGGAAATTTCTGGAACTAGTTAGGCTTGAGTTACCCTTAATGAGCTTACTAAAAGTACACCACACACGCGTCATCAACGCGCTCCTTACCCTGCAGCTGATGAAATTTTTTATTAACCATTAACTCTCTATAGTAAATATTAGAGTTCTGAATGAAAGTTCATTATATGTCTACATATTCTGGAGCTCAGTACAATAAAATATAAATTATAAAATAAAATTCAACCTCAAAGACTTAGCATTACGAGAAATCTCGCTCAACATGCGACACAACACCACCACCTTTATCACCATTAATTTTACCCGATTGTGGAATTGGAGTTGCTAATGCGATTGAAGCAAAAGCTACTATTGTGAAAGTGAATTTAATTCTTGTTGTTCGATGAGAGTTCTTGTAGAAATCGAAGAATCAAGTCAATTTTTATACACTTCCAACTTATTCACGCCATTAGAGTATCTGATTAAATGAAAACAATTGATTGACCTTCTTGATTAGATTTTATCGGATAACCTATTATTTACACTCTATTAATCATCATATCTTCAGCCTTATAGAATATCATAAACTTTTTAATAAAAATAAGATAAATATATTAGTAGTCTATTCTAAAAGAATAAATTAAATTAAATAATTTGAGTTCTTGCATTAACTAACCCACCACCAGTACCAAATCTCCTCATTGCTCTTGATTTATTTGCAATTGATTGAAATTTTCTATAAGCTTCTTCAATATGTTTACATTGAACAGGTTTTTGACCTTCTTCAGGTCCATCAAACAAAAAATGTTCTCTCTTTCGCTTTTTTGATTTATTACCTCTTGATTGTAATTCTTCTTCTTGTTCTTTAATCTTTAAAGCTTCTTCAGTTAAATTTGCAACAATTTCAAAAGTTAAAAATCCTAAAATATCAATAATATCATCACTTGGTTTTGAATCAGTTAAATGCTGTATCCCTGCCCATTCTTTAAATCGTTTATTTTTTCTAAAAGTAAAACTTGCTTGTCTACATTCAGACCAATGTACATATTCTTCTTTTGTCATATTTCTTGTTCTATCATCTGCATTTTTTAATCTTTGTAAAGTTGCAATATTTGCTTCCATCTCACTTTCATCAACTTCATTTTCTTCTTCATTCTCTTCTAATGGTTGTTCACTAAACATAAATTGTAATTCCCATGGTAATCTAATCTTTGATTTTTTATACATTTTCTTAGCTTCATTATTATCCAAACCTGGATCTTCTAATAAATCTGCACCAACATCACCAGCTCCACCTTCATTATCTCTTGCATTTTTTCGAACTTCTTTCCATGATAAATATGTCCTTAATCTATTAACTTTTGCTTTATCATGACGAATTAGAAAAATTAAATCTTCAACTGCTATTGATCTTGCACCTCTTTTTAATGCTAATTGTGACCCTTGTAATAAAATTTCAACAACTTGTCCTCTAACAATATCTTCAACTAATGATGTAACCTCTGGTGGTGGATCGTTGCTCTCACCAGAGACAAACATCATTTGTTGAATTTCAACTTTATATTTGTATTTATCTTTATCTTTTTCACTCATTATAATTATATTTTATTGACGATTGGTAAATTGATAAAGCTTTAATATATCTGTCAAAAGGTTTAGGTTTAGTACTTGTGCGTGTGGGTTTGAAAAAAAAAAAAAGTGGTGGAGAAAAAAAAAAAAGGGTTGGGAAAAAAAAATAACTATAACATTATTCAACTCTTCAACACCAAATGTCTAGCAGTGATGATAGTAGTTCGGATGATGAACCAGTCGTTAAACGAGCTAGAAGAAGCTATTCAAGCGAAGAAGAAGACACTAGACCATCGTTTGGTGGTAGTGGAATAGGCAGTGGTATTGGCGGTGGTATGAAATTTAATATGGGTGGATTTGTCCAAGGTGGTGTAGATTCATCAAATACTAACAATGATAGCATTATGAACGATAAACCAATGAATAAAAGTGGTAGTAGCACACCGAAAACAGAGCATGTATCAACATATGGTATTGGTGCTAAATTAATGAGTAAAATGGGATATGTTTCCGGGAAAGGTTTAGGTCAATCTGGTTCAGGTATTGTTAACCCTATTGAACAACAATTAAGACCATCTAAAATGGGTCTTGGTGGCATATCAGAAAAAGTTGGAGATGATAAGCCCAAAAAGAAATTTCAATTTAATCAACCAGTTGATTTGAGTAGTAGTGATGATGATGATAGTGACGATTTTATGGAATATCAAAGAGAAAAGAAACAACGAGATGTTTACAAAACTTTACAAGAAATTCAAAATGAGGATGAAGGGTTGGGGGTTCAAAATATTATTGATATGACAGGTGGGTTTAAATTTGATGATAATAATGTTGATCATAGTGATACAGTTAGATTTGATCAAATTAGAGGCCAATTAGAAGGATTTACAACTAGATGGAGTTCATTAAAAGAACAAGAAAATTATGTCAATAAAGAATTATCAGCAGTTAATAATCAATTATCTCAATTAGATAAAGAATCTTCTAGACTAGAAGATATTTTGAATGATCTGAAGAATATTGATGATACTACTAATCTATTATACGAAATACAGGGTAAATATATCAATGATATTGATTTATTAAACTTAAATGAACTAGCGATATCAATATTAAAACCTGAATTTGAAACACATCTAGAAACTTGGAATCCTTTAACTAATCCTTCGTCAACTTTTAAACAGATTTTTTTGAATTTAAAAATTATATTAAAAATTGATGACGAGAATTCGATTTTTCATACTTTTATTAATCAAATTTGGTTACCATTTATTCAATCATATCTATCAACCAATTGGGATCCAGAATCAGATCCATATTCAGCCGTATCATTAATACAAGAATGGCAACCAGTTATAACTAACTCAACACAAGACGCTTTATTCCATAGGGTATTATTCCCTAAACTAAAACAATCTATTAATTCATGGGATCCAAGTTCAAAAACTAGTATAGCACCACACGTGTGGCTGTTCCCTTGGTTACCATATTTAGGTGATTTACAACAAGAGTTGATTGACATGGTTAGAACCAAATTCACTAGTATACTAAAATCATGGCAACCAGATCAACAAAATATTGTTGATGATTTCAAAGAATGGAGGGAATTGTTTGGTGAAAGAGTAATAAATAAATTATTAGAATCTCATTTAGTACCAAAAATTAATGATTATTTGAGAAAAAACTTTATTATTGATCCAACAAATCAAGATACTACCCCATTAGATAATTTTTTGAAATGGAAAATTTTTTTATCTAATAATACTGTTGGAATTGTATTGAATCAAAATTTTTTTCCAAGATGGTTGGATGTATTATATCAATGGTTAGTAGATTCTAGCAGTGATTATGATCAATTAGCTAATTGGGTGGAACATTGGAATTTTGTGTATTTCGATGATTCTATTATTGATATACCAATAGTCAGCATGAATTTTAAAAAAGGTTATGATCTTATCAATAGAGCATTAGATATGAATGAAACTGATCGAGCAAAATTATTAAAACCTGATAATGCTTTAAATAGATCCAGATCATCCACACCTATATTAACTCCACCTTCTAATAACAAAAAAACCTTGAAACAAAAATTAGAAGATTATTGTGAAGAAAATGGGTACTTGATGAAATCATTAGACATCTCAGGTGGGAAATGGGGCCAACGATTGATCCAAATTACTGCGAGTGCATCAGGCAAAGGCGGTATTAGAGCATTTATTTATAAAGATGTATTATACATTCAAATGCATCGAACCAAAGATTTTACACCATTACAAGACATAACTCAATTAGATGAATTATTAGAGTAATTAGTAAAAAAAAAAATCTTATTATTTATATGTACAAATTAATTATTATTTATATAACATTTTTATTTTTCAGTAGATTGTTCATTAGCAGATTCTGAAATTTCTTTTGCAACTTCAGAAACTAATTCTTTATCTTCAGATTTTTTTGGTGGTGGGGTTAAAGTATCTAAATTTGATTCTTCGGCTTGACTTTTTGAAGTATCGGCATCCATTGGATCATCTTCGCGAAGTTGTTCAGAGTAAACTTCTGGGTATTTACGGAAACAATCTTGCATAGCAGAGAATTTTTCAATACAATCAACACCTTTTGGTTCAGCTTCGGAATAAACAAAACAACTGAAAGCAGCTTTGAATTCTTCACCGCATGGACCATCAGCCATACCACCTAAACATGGACAGTCCCAATTAATTTCACCAGTATCTGGGTTAAATGCACCTTGTGGTGCTTCACCTTCTTCCTTTGATTCTTCTTTCTTTGCTTCATCACCAGTTTCAATTTCTTCTTTTTGAGTTTCTAAAGATTCATCTAAGTCGGATTTTTCTAATAATTTTGGTTTATAAGTAATATCATCTTTTGTTAATTCATTACTGTCATCATTTAAAACTGGTTGTTGAGTGTTATACATATAAATACCATAACCTAATAATGGGGCAGCAATAGCTAATGGAGTTGATGCATTGTATCTAATTGTTCGAGTGGTTGATGCAGCTCGAGTGAAACTGTGAGCAGCTCTTCTAAATGCTTGTCTATACATTTTAGTAGTCTGATATTTGGATAGTTTAGTTAGTAATAATTTTTCGTGGAGAATGTCAAGAAAACTTGAATATTTTAAGTGGTGAAAAAAAAAAATTTCGATTTAATAGATTACTAAGACGGAGTTTTTTTTTTTTTTTGCTGGCTCTAGTGGCAATATGGAGTACTTAAGCAGGGATTGCACAGCCGCATGAATATTTTATGGATCGGAGAATCGGTGTAAGATCTATCACCGCACTACACCCTATTATCGGCTAATAATTAATAAATTTCTACATCATCACAAAGACAATTTCAGGTCAATAGATACAAACAATGGTAACATACGACCCGGCAGCGGTATTCACAACAAGCAGTCAAAACGATACAACTGGACTAATAATATTGAATCAACCAATTGGAAACTTTGGTGTATTTAAAAAATGTTGGGATCATTGTACAGTAAGAGTTTGTGCAGATGGTGGTGCAAACAGATTATTTGATAAACTATCACCCAGTGAACGTTTAATTTATAAACCAGATTATATCACAGGTGACCTAGATTCACTTAGAGATGATGTTAAAAATTATTATGAAGATAATGAAGTACCAATTATAGAAAATCCTGATCAATATAGTACAGATTTTATGAAAAGTGTTAATTTAATTACAAAAACTTTTAAAACTAAAGTTAATAGAATTGTTGCATTAGGTGGTATGGGGGGAAGAGTAGATCAATCTTTTCATTCTATTCATCATTTGTTTCTATCACATCAAAAGGGTCAAGAATGCTATATTTTTAGTGAACAATCAATCACTTTTTTAGTTCAACCTGAAGATGATGAAAATAATGATGGTAATGGGGCAATGATCCGCGCGCCGCACAAGTTTTTGGGTAAAACATGTGGTATTATCCCAGTTATGGGTAGTACTTATATCACTACTAAAGGGTTAGAATGGGATGTTGAAGATTGGGAAACTAGTTTTGGTACTCAAGTTAGTACTTCAAATCATTTAGTTGATGAAGAGGTTTATTTAAAATGTGATAAACCTGTTTTGTTTACTGTGGAATTAAAGGTAGATTCTTTTGAAGACAAATAGATATTTAAATAATTAGATAAAATAATGAATAATAACGACCCCAAAATTGAATTAGAATTGTTTTATCGCGTTTTCTACTTCAGGGAAACATTCTTTTCTTGAGCTCTGTTATAAATTACCCATGATATAATAAAAATATATAAATAAATAAATCAGATTAAATTATGAAAAGTTTACAGTTATTTCGAATGTATGG